>PVIY010012887.1:0-22605 GCA_004026745.1 Myrmecophaga tridactyla
AAAAGAACATTAATATATCATTCCATTCTACATATACAATCAGTAATTCTTAATATTATCATATAGTTGCATATTCATCATTTTTTAGAACATTTGCATCGATTTAGAGAAAGAAATAAAAAGACATCAGAAAAAGAAATAAAACAATAATAGAGAAAAAAAGATTATACATACCATACTGGGTAAGTATTTTTAAAGTGTCAATTACCATCACCCTTGACTACAAGAATTGGCTCTGCTACGTTCATGAATTTTCAGCTACATTAGAAGTCTAGTGTCCCTAGACCTCTGGCTATATATAAAATATAAATAGAAGAAGATTTAATTAAAACATACTCCTATCTGCCTCTCGGAGGCTTTGGAGGTGAAAACACGGCACTTCCTAAGAGCTTCCAGCAGGTTTAAAAGGAAAGGCAAGTTGCCAAGGCATGGAAGTCAGAGAAGCCCCACTACCATGTTTTTATAAACAAGCAGAGGTGCTGACTACTTTTCTAAATACATTTTTTCCAGGGGGTGGGCCCCCTAAGAGCCATACAGGCTCTGTATGGATGCTGATGGAGGAGTTTTGGGGGTGATTCTGGGGGCAGAGGAAGAGGTGGGCACATCTTTGAGCAGTTGGCATATGGTCTGGCTCATTTGACTCTCCCCAGTGCTCCCGGGTAGCCACAGTGTGTTACTCTTCCTCCTATTCTGGCACTTTTGCTGAACATCATTCTACTGTGCCTTGTCCTACGCCCTGGAGGTCGTGCAGGAAAACAGGAAATAAAACCAAGAACAATCCATCAGAAAACATGGCAGTGGTATAAGGTACAGTGTTTCCCAAGTTTGTTTCACCATGGAACCCTTTTTGGTGGAGCAATTTGAGTGACCACAGTTGGGGAAATGGTGGAGTAGAGGTGGGTAGCGAGGAGAAGGTTTAGGAGCCAACTCCACCACTGGATGGGAGCTTGATTTAGGCTGGTGATTGGGGCAGGTGAAGGCAGGGCTCTTCCCCATGGATGTTCTGAAAGCAGAAGCCACAAGGTCAGTCTGACTGGCTGAATTTAGAGAAGATCCCCAGAGGAACATGGTGGCTGAGAACCATCTACCCACATGGTCAACCCATCTGCTGGGCTCCTTCTGTTTCTACCTGGCCAGGAGGGAAAGACTTGTAGGATTCAATGTAGGGACTGCTTCCCCCAGGAGGCTTGGCTCTCCAGCACTGCTTCTCAAAGGGGGCAATTTTGCCTCCCTAGAGGACATCTGGCACTACGTGAAGACATCTTTGGCTGTCACAACCTTTTCCTGCCTAGCTCCCATTCCTCCTTCACCCCAGCCTGGGTTAGGTTCCTTTTCATTTCCTTCTAGTCTTTCCCTCCAGAAGACAAGCTTTACATATGCAGCAGAATTCTCTTGCTTAGTGTGGGCCTAAGACACAGCAGGTTCTCAACACGTATTTCTCAAATGAATTAACTTCAGTATGAAAGGTTTCACGTCTCCTTACAGAAGGGTCCTGTTTGCCTCGTGAGCAGAGAGCAGACTCAACCAGCAAACATTTACTCGTGGGCACCATGGAGGATGTACAGCTCTGGACAGCATGGCCTATGCCTTGAAAGAACGTACAACTGAATAGAGAGATAACAATCTCCCACTCCTAGTCTATTTTTCACTTCTCAATCATCTTGCCGTTGGACCACTCAGAAGATGTGCAGTAAAGTTCCAACCTTAGCTGTTTCTTTTGGAAAGGGGTGGGGTGGGTGGGTCAATGTGATGGATCATTTTCTGGTTTCAGTGCACCATGATTAAATGGCTGATCATTTTCTGAATTCAACTTTGGCAAACACTGATGTATATCATGGCTGGAAAATATTCTCCGAAATGTTCTCCTTCCAGGATGGAACTCTGCTAATGCCTCAAGCATCCACTTATTACAAATTCCTGTGGAATTTGGAGCGTTAGTCAAGCATCATGCACACGGAATTCATGGACTATTTATGTCACTGTTCCAAGCACTTCCTCTGGTAGCCATTCCACATAATGCGGTTAAGAACTAGTTAACGGACACTGAGTGTGGTGGGGAAAGGTTCGCTGATTGATTATGGGGGTGATATCGTGGGACGGCCAAAGGTTTTAGAGGACACAATTTATGGTCGATCTGGGCTAAAAGTTTATATTAAGGAAGAATGAATTTGCTGGGGTTTCCCTTGGGACCTGGGCTAAATTAGCAACTTTCATTAATCCAGTGAGAAGGGTTCACTGAATGGCTTCACTGTTCCATTTCAGGGGCGGGGTTATTTTTTCCCTACACAAGTTTTCCGCCAGCATTCTGCTGTCTCCATCTGCAACTTCAATTCCCTCCTCTTGGGGCTGGATCACTTTCCATCCCAACGATCCCTAGGAATGGCCAAAGTCCAATCATTTCAGCCTTGCTTGGGTGGATCCAGGCAGAGCTGTTTGATCTGTTGGGAACAGAGCTCCTCCCTTGCTCTGACAAGTCCTGTCTTGGGAGGGATGGTACATCTACACAGGGTGGTGGCCTCATCCTCCCCCCAAAAGAAGGCGTCCCCTCCTCTGGGAATTCTTCCCAGCTTCTCCAATGCCTTCAGTCCCTGGGATGGGATCCCTTCCTCAGTTGTAGCCTGTATCATGCCGTGTTACAGCACTTGTGAAGGGGGCTGCACAGCAAGGGGAGGCCCAGGCACTGGCTGGGGAGCCGGGCTTCGTGTCACAGCTGTGCCACTCACTGGTGATCTGGCCAGCCTTGTTTTCCCTTCTCTAAGACTGAAAGGACACCGGGTGCTTCACAGAGTTCTTAAGACGACACATGTAAAAGCACTTTTTAAATCTACAAATGCATCTTGCACATATTAGGCTGTTGTGATGTTCTTTCAAGGACGTGCCTCCTCTACTCATCTATGAATATTAATATTTTTGCAAAATACCTAGGACCCAGCTAGCTTCCAGTACATTTTTGTTAAATGGATAAAATGAGCCTTACATCCAACATATCCGATTTACCACCGCAAAGCCATGTCTCACTGTTACCGCTTCCTTTACCTTGAGAGAGCACCCGGGGTAACACACAGGGGCTCTCAGACTTTTGTGTTCAAACAACCAGCCAGGGAATTTGGTACAATGTAAAAGTTTGGGCTGTATCCTCAAATATTAGCAGGCCTGAAATGGGGACCAAAAAGTGATTGTGACTTAGAACACAGAAAGTGATAGATTAGAAGCCAAGAGTTCATTCTGTGCAGCCTGATATGTGATTTAAGACCACAAGTGACAGACACAGAGAAGGGACCGGCTTCTTGGGAAGGTGGTAAAAGAAAGAAACTGAGGTTTACTGAGCACCTACTATGTGCTGCAGCCCAGGGCACACGCACGATGAGTTTTAAAGCAGTGTTTTCCAAACTTGTTGAACACGGACTCTGATCTGTAAGTCTGGGTGGGTCAAGATTTTGCACTTCTAACAAGCTCCCAGGTGCTGCTGCTCCTGCGCAGATTGCTCTGCTGCTACAAGGTGTGATCGGATGAGCAGGTGCCTAACAGGTCGGGAGGGCATTCCAGGCAGAGGAAATGGCAGGGACAGAGGGCTGGAGGCATGCAGTGAGGCAAAACCAAATGTTCCAGCTCTTAAGATCCATACCTAGATCTGAGGTTCTCACACAGATGGAATATTCTTCAATGTAAGACGAGTAAGAGCTAATGACTTATATTAAGAAAAAGCTGTGTGTGCACACATATGTACTCACGTGTGTACACATGTGCACACACCTTAAATAAAGCCATACTCTAAAAGAATCTCTAGAAACCTAATATTAAATTAATTAAGTGCAATTTGAGGGTTCATTCGTACGGTACTTAGTACAGGAAATCCATAAACCATTACACAAATGATGAAATAATTTTTTGCTTTAAGACAGGGACTTCTCTAGGAGCCTTAATTATTTTATAGAACATTAGTATCAAACTTGGCAGAAGGGAAAAGAATTTAAGGCTTAAATTAAGAACTATCGCCAGTTAAAAAGGTCAGTTGGAAAGTACAGAAAATTGTCTCTGAAATTACAGGAAGCCAAGGGGAATAGAATTTGATTCACACAAAAAAAGATATTAAACCTTTCAGGGGTATAATTTATTTCGTTCAAGTGAAGTAACCCTGTAAATGTGACCTATAAGCACCACATTTTATCAGGCCAGCTCCTTTTTAAATCCAGGCTAAAAGAAGTGGCCGTGACACAGATTTTCTCCAACAGATGTATCATCTTCATTCTTTCATGGTTAGGGCAGAATTTAAAATTAGTTTGTATTGGTTGGGCGGCCACTGACTGGTGGGCCAGATAAGGCGAGAAGTATGCAGAAATGGGCTTGTTTTGAAAAGCTTTACCCCTGACAACCCAGGAAATCCTCACTCTGCAGAATCCAAAACTGATTGCACACATCAATGGGTCACCTGCTTTTTCTTTCAACATCAGAAGAGAGGCTGAAAAGTAATTAGCTCTGAGAAAAAAGGATTAAACCCAATCACACATTTTCACTTTGCCAGGTTCTCAGAATGACATTTGCGTGAGTTAAGACCCAGGAGACAGCGGTTATAGGTTAAATAAGTTCAGAACATATGTCAACACTCAGGAAATCAGGAACACTGGCACACCGTCAGAGGAAAGCATAGAAATATTCACTCCAAACTGCTACCATCAGTCACCGGGGTGGGGAGAGATTGGACGGTGGTAGACGGGCAGCGTTGAGCTCTCACTGTACACCTCTGTATTGTTTGACCTATTACACCAAATGGGAGTCTTTGTAACTTGCGAGGGAAAACATAAAAAAGAAAAAAAGTTTCAACTTACTGATTGGAACACAATGGTGCTAGATACAATCCTCTGGGTATACAGATGAATCAGATGGAATTTTTGCTACTAAATTAGCCAATGGAAGGAGGTGATACCATTTAAGGTGGCAGCTTGAGGTGGGCCTCTAGAACTGGGCTGATAGGGATGTGATGCAAAGGGTGTGGTTGATGGGTGACACGCTCCAGGGGAGGGGGACAAAAAGCTGGAAAGGAAGTGGGCCATGGAAATGCCAAGTGGAGAGAGAAGGCTGGGGAACGAGGATGTGCCCTGTGTTTTTATTTTTTGTGAGCTCAAAACAGCTGCAGAGAACTTCCTTCTTGTCCACACACAGACTCTTCTATCCACCAGCCTTGACTCGGTGCCAAGCCCTATGCTAATTCTTACACTTTAATGAACTGTCAGCACTGCTTTGGCTGACACAGCAGACCCAAAGAAAGTCACAGGAAGCAAAATGAATTCAGCAAGATGGTTAAATAATTCTCTATGCCATGGAATTCTATAGACAGGCAGGAAAAACAGATGACAGATATCAAAGGCCTGCAGGAAGGCTGGCGCTCAGGGGAGAGAGGACTTTCCATTTCTCCTTTGCCTTTCAGAATGAAACCCAACTATACGTTTAGGGGGTTGCTGGTGGGGTTGAAATGTGTTCAGAGGCCTAAACCACATGATTTCAGCATGACAAATAATGCCAGGGGATTTAATGAACTGTTAGATGGTCAAAATTGGAAAAAAAGAAAAAGCAGAAGGACAGACGGAAACACTGTGCCCTTATCTTTCCTGAGTCTGGCTTCCAGGCAGCAAGTTCCGCTTGGAGGCTGTTTTGATTGGAATTTTATGTCTGGAAACTTCCCTGTGGGAGATAGGGGAAAGGGTAATTAAAAGCTATGCCCCGTTACAATTTTGATGGGAAAAGGGCACCTATCTGGCTATGCCTGAAAACAGTTATCATGAGAGCGGAGAGGGTTTTATAACAATATAAATATGCAATGCATTTTCAGAAAAGGGTAGAGGGGCAGGAGAGCTATAATGAATAACGAAGAAGTTAACAAGCTACTTAAAAGAGATGGAAAATTGTGCATTGAGCTATCGGGTCTTTTAAACATTAAAAAAACTGCTCTCACCAAAGACAGAAGATAAAGGAAATTGATTCTTGAAAATAACGAAGAATGAGAAGCCGCAGCTAAAGAGGTGGCCAGCTGATTAGACCTCCCCTGCTTTTGGTTTTGATGGAAGACGATGAAGAAGAGTCACCTGCCACTTGTGACGCTTTTCTTGCGTCTGGTTAGTGCTTTTCTGCCTGTAGTACCGTGCTGGGCACTGTCAAAAAGGAGCTCAAAGGACAGAAGGAAAAGCAGGAGTTGAAGGCATCTGAGGACTTCAAAGCAGAGCCACGAGCATCGCAGACTTAGCAGTTCGCCAGATTCGGAAAGGCAGCAGAGAACAAAATCCACACTGCTCTCCTCTTTCATCTGAGTTAGGAGCCTCAGGAGCTGGGCTTGGCAAGCAGGTTTGGGTGACCAGAGGAATTCAACACAGCAAGGAAGAATTCCTGAAGCGGAAGACATCGTCTCCCTGAAGAATTTCAAAATGATACACAGCCTGCATCTTGGCTGGTTTACAAGAAGTACGCGATATTGAGGAAGTACATGAAATTGTACGCGCTTTGCAGCCAGAAAGAACTGGGTTACATCTCATTTCTTAGTTGGACTGATCTTGAGCAAGTATTTAACTGTTTTCAGCCTCAGTTTCCTCACATGTAAAATGTAGATACCTTCACGGACTTTACAGAGGTTGTAATAGTTACTCCGGCCACTGTTCTTGGAGAGCATGCTGTCAACCGGGCACATACATACTTGCACAAACATTAGCTCATTTAATTCTTAAAACAGCCTTAAAGAAAAACAGAACAACAAGGTTCTGCGATATTAAACAATGGACCCAGAGTCACTCAATGAGTAATTTGCACAATCTGGATTTGAACTCGGGACTTGCTGATTCACAGTTTTAACCACTGCCCTATTGCCTTGTCAGGAGAACTAAATGGCACAATGCATGTAATACTCCAAAGTGCTGTCTGGCACACAGTAGGCATTCGATAAATGGTAGCTGCTCTTGTAACACACTGTTCAGGTTTTCATCTGCTTAAATAGTTTCATAGACGGCTGCTGATTTATAGAGAACGAGTATAGAGGTAACCTTGATGACATGAAAAAAACAGTGGGCTTGCCGATTACTTACCAACTTTGTGACTTGGGCAATTACTCCGCCTCTCTGTGCTTCTTCTTTACGATGGGATTATTAATAATAGTCGCCTCACAGTACTGTTGGGAGGATTTAATGAGAGTCTATCTGTAAAGCACTTAGCGAAGTGCCTGGCACAGAGCAGGCTCTCCATAAATATCAGCTGCTCTTTTTCCTAGTTATGGTGGTGATGTTTATTTATCCATTCATCTGTCCCCTCAGCCCACATTCACTTCCTATTGGCACAGCAGGTCAGAGGAATCAGAGCCTGTCTTGTGTGTCCACTCATAAAGGAAGATGCAAGTAGGGTGGTGCGATAGTGGCTCAGTGGCAGAATTCTCGCCCACCATGCCGGAGACCCGGGTTTGATTCCTGCTGCCTGCCCATGCCAAAAAAAAAACATGCAAGCTGAGACTAAAAAGCTAGCTAGGCTGGGGACATTCTCTAAGTCCCTGGAATGATCCAAGCATCCTGACCAGTTACAGAGGATGGGCCAGGCCTAAGCTCCAAACTTGAGAGACACATTTGTCTCTGGCCTAAGGGCAACAACATTTTAAAAAGCACAACCCCACAATAAATATGTTGTTTTTTCATGTTTTGCTCAAACTCATTCTGCTGGATGGTAAGCAACAGGTGCACATCCTGGCTTCCAGGATTCATAATAAACGCACTGACAGCACACCGACTGGAATCGGAGTACAGAAAGGAGCTTGGTGTGGGCCCATTTCAGCATGGGCCACTCGTCCCCCTGAGCTGGACAGAGCCCCATTTTCACTGACATCTCAGGGGCGCTGGCATTTCTCATCTCCTCCCACCGGAATGGTTTCCTCGCCTGGGTCTCTTGATGTTCTATTTTATTGTTTCTTCTCCTACCTTTTTGACATCCTTTTGATTATTCTCGCCAGCACTGCTCCTTTCTCCCAAACCCTGAATATAAGCTCTCTGCAGACCCTTTGCCCCTCTGTTCTCCCATTAATACTCTCTTTTCTCCTGCCTGAAGCCATGAGTCAGGGTTGCCACTCTGATTCTCATATCTAAGGCAGAAGCCTGTCTCGTCCCAATGTCTCGTGTGAAAGTTCAACCTTTTTTTTCCTGCAACTTCATCTAGACTTTTTTATTCTTTAGGCACAAATCATGCAAGTCCAAACCCACCAAAAGACACAGGAAGTTCTGAACTGGTGGACATGAGAGCCCTCCCCGGCCCCACCTTCATCCAGCCGCTGGTTTGAGGGAGCCACAGATAACGGGGTCCCTGGTTCTGTGCCCAGGCTTGACGCTGCCAGGTGAGCCTGGGAATGTAAGCAGCAGGGAAATGAGGTCAGGGTGGGGCTCTAAGGACTAAGACCCCACTGTGGTTTACACTTAGGGAGTTGCCCTGGCACTGTGGTCCCTAGCCTCCTCGGAGGCTCTGCACCTGCTCAGACAGGAGGGCTCTGCACCTGGATGGGTGCTCAAGTCTTCCAACCTTGCAAATTGATAGTGGCCAGCCCTTGGTCTCCAGGCTTCTTTGTCCACTCCACTCGTATATATTTTGCAGAGCTTTCCCCCTTCCAAAGGCCTTGTTTACTTCTTCATCCTTACCCCCACCTTTATTAAAGGGGAGGAAATGGAGCCAAGCAATGAGCCCACATGTCCCCCATTTTGTGTTCTGCCTCTGTTTTAATGCACCCACATAACAACGGTGGGGCCTCACCTGACAGAGGAGGACATACAAGCTCAGAGAGGTCACGTGGCTTGACCAAGTTCACACAGTCAGTTTGGGGTGGAATCGGGCTTGAACTCAGGTCTCTATCTGCTGAACCCCATGCTGTCTCTGCCCGGCCACACTACCTGCCAGTGTGTGGAGTGCTGAGTGGATGGAGGATTTATTCTTTCATCATTCTGATGTCACCAAGAATCCTTGGGCTTGGCTCTCTCCTGTCTCTAATCCACCCTGCACACCACAGCCAGACTGAAGTTCTGGACACGTGGCTTTGTGCTTGCCGAGTCTGCTTTGCTTACTGACCCCTGAACACAATCGCCACCTCCAAGGCTGAACTGGCCCAAACTCTCCCCTAAATCCTGCACATCCTTAGATCAAACCTCACCTTCTTTTCGAAAGGCAACCCTGCCAGCCTTCAAGGGCCTTGCCCTCCCCAGAGGCTGGAGATCATGCCCGCATCACTTACTGGCATGGAGCCTGGAGCCCACGTGCTGGCTGCTACCAGCCACGTGGGCCATCCCTTCCCTCTGGCCTGACATCAAGCGGCATCTGCTAGCCCTTTCACAAATTGTTCCATGAGTGTCGTGATGACTTGGATCAGGAACCCAGGCCTCCAGCCCCTGCGAAGCTTCCAGAATGACAGGTGTTGGGGTCGGTCCTTGACATTCTAATTCAGTGGGCCTGGGTGGGGTACAGGTTATTCTGACATACACCTGCCTTGTAACCCAAATAGAGAAGGGAGCCCATCTCCTAGTCCTCTCCTCATTGTTCATTTGCATCTCATCCCACAGACTGTCATCCTTCCCGAGGGCAGCAGCTGGGCTGCTGTCACCATTGGGTCGCCAGCCACACAGCCTGGGGCCGACCCCCCGTGAAGGCCACTGAGTAAACAGGATCAAGGGGCTAGGAGTCTGCTGCAGACACAGGTCCAGTCTCTCCAGTGGGTCTCGTGCCGTTCTCAAATCCAGATGGCAGGGCACGGCCACCTTCACCAAAGAGCCATACGTGTCATCAGCTGTGCTCCAGCAGTCATCTTCCAAGGCTACGCACGTGTCACGGCAGATGGCAGCAGGATCAGCCTGGGATTTGTGAATGGTGACTGACAGGAAGGAAGAGCAGGGCTTGCGGAAAATGCCATAAAGGCTGACTGGAGCATACACTGGGGAGTGACCTGCCACAGGTCACCAGGACGAGATGGTCGTTTTGAAACGGAGAGATCGAATTGAGCCTCTAGGTGATGATCGGACGGCAGGCAGTGCAGCATCATGGCAAAATCAGGGGCCTAGATGCCGACTGCCTGCGTTCTAATCCATTTTCTATAGCTTGCCAGCTGTGGGGTCTTGAACCAGTTCCTTAAGTTCTCTGTGCCTCAGTTTCCCTGTCTATGAAATGGGGTACTGACAATACCTACTGCATAGGGTTGTTGTAGGGATCAAATGAAATAATACATGTAAAATACTTAAAACAGGGTCCAGCACCTAGCAAATGCCACACTATCTGCTGGTACCATCCTCAGCGACGTGATCACAACACAGATATGTAGCCCCATGGAAATAGTAGACATCATGCACTGTTTTTGGAAAGAAGAGGTCTTGGTGGGATCAATACCCAAGCTTTTCTCCATATTTAATTTTCACTCTATTGGAAAAGAGAGTATTGCCTCTCAGTCAAGAGAAAACCACCGGTGGTCTTGTCTTACTTCCCAAAACAATGGTCCTCAACACACAGTGAGGCTGAAGCCCCCCCACCCCTGCAGCTGCACCCCCCACAGGCTGTGATTACGCACTGCCTAAGCAGAGGGGCTGCAGAGGGGGGCCCTGTGCTGAGCGGCAGTCACTGGAGTCCCAGGGTGGCTCCTATTCTCATGGTCACAGACTTAGTAGGTTCTAGAATATGAAAGACTAGTCCAGGGTTCTTAACCAGTGGCCTTGGCTGGCTTCAGGGGGCCCTGCCGTCAGAAGCACAGTGGGGAAGAGGTGTGGGAACAGGGGGCTTTCACCAGGGTGGCACTGGGGTCTGTGCCCCCTCCCCCAATATGAAGAAACTGATTTTTTAATGCACTGGAAAAATAAGGTCCTTGGCCTGTGTCACTGCACACGCCAACCACGGGGGAATCTCGGACTGAAACCCTAGGCTGTGGGAATCAGGAATCTTGCACGAGCATGCCTGACACTGTCCCACGGCTGCCTTGTCCTCTGCCTAATTACATCAGTGGCAATTTGAAGGCAAGACTCCACAGGGATAAGTGATAAAATAGAATTTATTTTTGCACCTAATTAAAAAGGACTGAACCAGAGGGAGCTGTCGCAGACAAGAAAGTTCTGATTGAACTTACGGAAAGAGCAACAGCCCACAGAGCTAAACAGGGACCTCAGCTCACATGCCAAACTGTATCTTGTACATCTATCCACAACGTCTCCTGTCCCACGTGACCTTTTCACATTGTGACTGTTCCCATTACGTGGTAGAATCTCTGTCTCTTCCCCTAGTACCTGGGATGCCTTTGGACATCCTCCACTGATGGAGGACAGTGGAAATGTCACTATGTGATGTCTGTGACTGGATCATAAGATGACGTGAGCTTCTGTCTTGCTCTCTTGGGTGCTTATTCTTGGAACCCAGTCGCCATGCTCTAAGGAAGCCCAAATTAGCCCACATGGAGAAATCACATGGAGAAGTCACAAGCAGGTGTTCTAACAGCCTAGCTGAGGCTCCAGCCCACAGCCAGCATCAACAGCTAAACAGGTGAGTGAAGACACCTCCAGGTGGCTGCAGGCCCCAGCCAGCAAATCATCCCCAACCTTCGATCTTCTCAGCTGAGGTTTCAGACATCATGGAACAGAGACAAGCCACACAATTTGTGACCTGACCAAATTCCTAACCCACAGAATCCATGCACATAATAAAATGATTGTTGTTTTAAGCCACTGGGTTTTGGGGTGATTTGTTATGTAGCAATAGTAACTGGAACCAATTTCATTTTGACCTCTCATTAATTTTCCCAGTAACACATTATACCTGTACAATACAACTGTCAGCATAAATATCTTAAATATCAACTTTATACACACACATGCAAGTACACATTATTTTTGATAAACAAGTGTGGGAAGGAAAATGAAAGCAGATCCCAACAGACTTCTTTGGGAAAGTTCACAGAAATATTGGAAACTTGTACAATTGAAGGCAAGCCAGGCATCCAAATAATAGATGAGATTTCTGCGAGGAAAGATGCCAAGAACTGAATTTCAATATATTTTTACTGGAAACATGAAGATTTCTAGATAACTTAATACAATCAAACCCAACAGCAGGATCATAAAAACCAACAAGATAACTATTTCACACTGATGGGACATTTAGAAAGTATAAGGCCTCATCTTGACTTTAAGGCATCACTGGGAATTGAGGTAGAAGGATTTTACTCAAAGGACACATTTTTCAGAAAACCCAGTGAATCCAAACCAGGCAAGTCTGAATGTGTCAAAGAGGCAGACAGAAAGCTTTATGGGAACTGGGAGCAAAGAGAAGGATACGGTCAGAGCCACAGACATGGAAGTGAGAAACTTAGCAAGGTCAGTAGGTCATAAGAAGCATCTGAACTGCTGGCTCCACCCCGTCAGGCAGCTCATCCACCTCTCCACAGGGTGGGTGCTGCTCACCCAGCTCTGAGCCCTTGGCGGCCCTTTCATTTCTGGTGTCAAGGGGACACTCAAAGGATCTTCTCCCCAGGGCTCTCTCTCAGCCTCTGATCATTCAAGCAACACTTCATTACCAGGGCTGGGAGGAGATGAAGAGAGAGAGAGCGCAGGCGGGGACCCCACCAGCAATGGGAGAGAATTTGCACCGTGTAAATCTGGACCAAGGGAAGAGCTTCGATCCCAATCACTTGAATCTCTTCCCGCTGGGGACTATGGGCCATAAGCAGGAGGGGAGAGGCTGTACTGTGCTGTAGGCCTTCTGTCCTTGCTGGCAGAGTAACTCCCTGCATTCCTTGTAGGCCCTTTAGGGAGTAGATTGGGGAGGTTAGAATGGGGGGACCTCTGATGGGTTCGGGATCATGGCTGCTGGAGAACGAGTGGCCTGCAGCTGACTCAGTATGGCCTGCCATTTCCTTTTTGGAGGGCAGAAAGTGAAGTGGCTTTTGGGCACGAAGGCTATGGTTTGGTGGAGGATTGGAGAACGATTTTCTCTCCTCTGGGTCAATTGCTAAGAGTCACCAACGATGTGAGGTTTATGCAGCCTGAGGCCCTCTGTTTATGGGGAGGAGGTGGAGCTTCAAGGATCTCAAGGTTTCCCTCAGGCTTATTGTCATTCAGGGTCAATCTCTTTATAATCATCTGTCAGAGCCCACAAAAGCCTGGAGGACACTTTAGAAAGACCAGTATCTGTTAGTTGCTGACGTGGCTGAGACTAGCTTGACTAAGGTTCAAATACTCTGTGTATTAGATCCCATTTTATGAACTATAGAGTCTGATTGTAGTTATGATATATTATGTTTGAGTTATGCCACAATTTTCAAAGAACTTATACTTACATTATCTCATTTGAGCTTCACCCAAACCCTGGGAGGCATTATGACAGCACCCCCTCCCCCCAAGTGCATTATGCCAGCACCCCCAAGGGCATTATGGCAGCACCCCCAAGTGCATGATGCTACGACCCCCATGTGCATTATGCCAGCACCCCCAAGTACATTATGCCAGCATACCGGTCTGCACGATACCAGCACCCCCAAGTTCATTATGTCAACATACCGGCATGCACCATGCCAGCACCCCAAGTGCATTATGCCAGCATACTGGTCTGCATGATGCCAGCACCCCAAGTACATTATGCCAGCATACTGCTCTGCACGATGCCAACACCTCCAAGTGCATTATGCCAGCATACTGGTCTGCACGGTGCCAGCACCCCAAGTGCATTATGCCAGCATACTGGTCTGCACGGTGCCAGCACCCCAAGTGCATTATGCCAGCATACTGGTCTGCACGGTGCCAGCACCCCAAGTGCATTATGCCAGCATACCGGTCTGCATGATGCCAGCACCCCCAAGTGCATTATGCCAGCACCCCTCCCTAAGAAGGCTGTGCTGCTGGATGTTGACAGGTGCGATGTGGGAAAAACAACTTCAGAGAGCTTGGGTGGAAGGTAAACAGGTTTCTCAGCAGCAGGCCTTTCCCAGACCTTCACTGCACCAATGAACTTATCTTGTTAGGACTCTTTGTGTAGGCCTAAGGCTTTTATGAAAATGAAGATGAGGATGCTGAAGGTTTGGAAAGATGAGTAAGTTGGCCAAAACCACACGTACGCATGACCTAGTCACAGAAACGGGTCTAATGCTTGACTCATGGCTCTTGAGACACAGTCGGTTCAGTGGTTCTCACCTAGGGGTACCTTTGTGCTCCAGGAGACACCTGGCAAAGTGGTCACAGCTGGGGTGAGGATGCTGCTGGCATTTTGTGGGTAGAGGACGCTAAGCATCCCGCCATGCGCAGGGCATTCCCCACTCTCTCTATTCCCAACAGAGAATCACCCAGCCCCAGTAGTGCCAAAGCTGGGAAATCTGCCTTATGTAATGAGCATAGGTTCTTTCAGACCAGCTGTCCCTGTCCCTTCCCCTGCGTCCATTTTGTGGTGTAAATGTTCAAATACAGAAAGCGGAAGGTGGCTGGTGGTCCCTCTGCACCCCGACGTTGCCTCTCAGCATCCCACTCCTCTCCCAGCTTTGGCTTTTGAGCCAGAAAAAGCTGGAGAACTTGAGCTGAGCTGACAGCCACTTTGTGTCAGCGGGGTGGATGGAATGGAGGGGTGATGAGTTGATTTTGATGAGCAGAATGATCCAGAAACCCCTGTAGATTTACAGCTAACATTTGAAAGCTATTGTTTTATCTTCTGTGACCCTGGAGGTGCTGCCTTCTTTGGGGGCTGAATTGGGCCGGGTTAGGGCTGACTCTTCCAAGGCTGCTGAGCGGCATGGCTCAGGGTTAACTCTGCACACTCGGAGGTATGATTTGGATTTTCTCCCCATCTTTGTTTGTCCTTTAAGATAGAAAGACTGTTTCCCGGAACCGTGGGGTGTACACTCAACGCGAGGAGCACCTCAGAGATGCAGGCAGGGGGGAGGGCCCCGGGAGGCCTGTGAGCATGCACTGCCAACCTGTGAGCATGCACTGCCAGCCAGCAGCAGCCGTGCTCATGCTCCATGCCCGAGACTGTAAAGAAATGCAGGTTACTGGAACGATCCTTATCTGTCCTGCTGTTTTCTATGACAACAGCAAAGTACCTGTTGACACTTTGGGTAAGAGGAAAAGCTTGGAATTATGTTGCTACAGGGAAGGTCCTGAGTCCACCGTGAAGCTTCCCGGGCAGGTCAGGGTATTGCTGTCCAGCCATGGACGTGGCACCCAGGCCCGGGCCCGTTCTGAATTGCGGACAGCGCACCCCGTGTGCAGCCTTTGGGGCCACTGTACTGTCTGACTGTAAGCCCGGCCTCGGGCCATCCGCAGGCCTTGTGCATCGCTGCCACATTTTCCCAGCACAGCTTGTCCACTGATCTTGATTGCATTTTCAAATCAGTAGTGAACTGTATTTAATAGTGGAAACAGCCCCCATCCCTCTCCCAGAACTCTATATTATGACTCGGGCAGGCAGACATGAGTGACCAGCGTGCATTTTCAGTCCCAGTGACTCACAGAAACCCCAGAGTTTTCCTTTCTCAATCAGCCTGACATATGACTATCAGACTCCTGATGTCCTTGTTTGCCCTACCCCCCAAAAGGGCACGAAAGGACGCTGCCTCCTCCGCCCCGCGCCCAGTGAGCACACACAGGTGTGTTCTTGAGTAGCCAGGTGGCTGAGCTCCCCAGCACCAGTGCCTTCTGAAGGCCTGTCAGTTCTGCAAGGTGTGTCACCTTTCCCAGCCCCTTCCTGTAACTCTCAAATGGAAGCCACAGACCTGCCAAAAAAAAACAAGGGCTACAGCTCCATTTTATCTAAGCGTACTTTCTGACTCCTAAACAAGGTACGGCATTTGTGTGCAAGGATGCCTGATCCCTAGGGGTATGGGGGTGGGGGGTCGGTAAGGGGGAGGGGCATAAGGAAACAGGTTTTAAGACACCCCAGGAAAGAAAACACACCAAGCCAAGGCAGGTGGACGTGCATGGGAAGCCCTGGGGCCTTCTGGGAATCTGGGCGCCCAGGGACTGCTCAGGCAGGCTCCCGTCAGCCTCACTCTAGCCCACTTAGAAGTGAGGAGAGGAATACTGGGGAGAGGGTGGGCAGGGAGGAGGGGACAGAAACTTCTAGAAGCAGCGGCAGGACACACTGGCAGATGATCTCCTATCTCCGCCTATAAGATGTGGTCCTCTGCTCCTCCCAGCAATTCCCTGCTCACATCTCATTTGGAAGTCATCTCTTCTCGGAGACTCTGAGCATTTTAGCAAGCATTCATTTCTCTCTCCTCTACATCCCGCTGTCCTCTCAAGGAGCAATGTTGCTCAGGCCCCTGGAATACGACTTTGAAGCTGCACTTGATAAGCAGACCCGATTCCTTGTGCAGCTGCTTCTACAGCCAAAAGGGAGGTCCCCATGCTGGCAGGGTCCTGCGCCTGCCTGGGTCTGAGCTCCAGTTTCTCTAACATGCCTTGGCATGGAATGGAGACAAGAGCAGACCTCCCAGGTGGTATTCCTACTTCCAGGCTGGAGGCCGTCTTTCCTAGAAAAACTCTGTAATAGAGCCGAGACAGAGTTAACTGGGTTTAATATTGTTAAATGAGGGAGGATTAAACTGCTGAGGCGTCAATTTCCACAAATTCTTCTGGACTGAGCATCTGAGAAGCTGCAGCTAGCGTGACTCCTGTCCCCTTGCCACGTCATCCCAACACCATTATCTTTTCACTGAGGCAGGAAAGCTGCCACCAGCCCAATGGAATTTATAGCATGACACTAATTTCTTTAAAACTACTGTGAGAGAGATTAGGAAGAAGGCAGGATGGGCAGAGACAAGAAACTGGACCACTTGCTTGCTCTATGATGTGTCTGGGGCTTGTTAGGGCTTTATCCCATTAGGATAATTCTACCTGGCATTTGGATCTCAAACCAGCCTTTGGCTTGTTTATGCAGAACACATACAATGCTGCCACAAATTCTTAGATGGAATGAAATGCATTCACATGCAATTGCTGTAAAATCAGGCTTCCCTCCAAAGGATCTCTGGAATGGAACAAGATAGATTAAATACATTATTATTTAGGCAGGTATGCCAAGCTCACGTATGCCCTATTTTTTTTTTTTAAACAAAACAGATGGATGAAAGTAGCTTCATCCAGCCAGAGAGGCTCCGACACACAGGTTGATTTATATATGGAAGAGGCGCCAGGCTTCCCCAACAGGAGGCCGGAATTCCGGGGCAGCAGTTATGAATCAAAGCCAACCTTTCCACGAGCACTTCCTGAGGGCTCATGCATGCCAAGCTCCGAGGGTTAACTCTGCACACTCGGAGGTATGATTTGGATTTTCTCCCCATCTTTGTTTGTCCTTTAAGATAGAAAGACTGTTTCCCGGAACCGTGGGGTGTACACTCAACGCGAGGAGCACCTCAGAGATGCAGGCAGGGGGAGGGCCCCGGGAGGCCCGCTGGCTAGGACCCTCTCCTCCCACCACCAGCTGGGAAGCAGCCCAGACCACTGTGCAATCTTCAACTGACAATGTTCTTAAGCCCCATGTCTGTAAGGGGCCACAGCCACGAGGTCACTGACGGTTGTTGTTATAGAATTAGAATAGTTAGAAAAGGATTTGAAAAATTTTAAAGCACCTGAGATATCAGAATCTGGGTCTATACAACCCTATAGGGGTCTGTACAGTTCTGTTCTCTGTTGAATTACCAACACAATCATGGAGAAAAATGCTATACTTTTTAGGCCAAATTGCACAGACTGGCTGTCCACAATAGCTCCTATGTTCTAGATAGCTGCCAAGCATCTAAGTTTACCTGTGGCTGAATATTTCTAGCATAGGAAAATTTGGGAAGGTTGAACAAGAAGTGCTCCATGCAAAAGGGCTGGATGAGTTCTGTGTGAGCTGTGAGTTATCTTGTGCAACTAAACTCTCAGGGCCATTTTCCACTGGGGACGTGGAGGTTGAGACGGTAAGGGGGTGTGAGGTTAGTGGGAAAGGATGGGCTTTAGACCACATCCCAGCTGGGCCTCCTGGAGCAAGTTACCAAACCTCAGCTTCATCATCTATGGAAGGACGACTGCTCACCACACAGGGGTGCTGGGGGTGGTGAAACAAGGCACGTAGAGGACCTGGCAGTGCGCATTGGCTGTTACTCGTTTTAATTACTAACCCCTGCCTCAGGCAACAAAAGGGATTTCTTGTCATCAGCAAGAGGAATGAAATGACATTACCCTTTACTTGTTCCAAGCTTATCTCTGTTTAGAACTGAGTTCTCCCCAAAGGGTCTCTCAGCTGCAGCTTTATGGATGAGGTAGCTCAGGGCTCTAAGCTTCTGGCCATTTCTTCTGTTTTCTCTGTGCTCCATTTCCTGCCCTCTGCTGGAAGGGCCTGTGGTCACAGGAGCCTGCAGGCCTCAGCCTGGCAGCCCCCTCCCAGCTTTATCTGGGCACTCCAGGCAACGAAAGGGACTCTGCTTTGGGGTTCCGTCAGCACCCCATAGGCAGCGCCATGAGAGCAGTTCACCATTGTTTGGTACACCTGACTGTGTACAGTTTATGTCTCCTTCTCCAGACACCCTTGCTCAGCCCTGGATTCATAATGCTGAACCAGGGCTTGCCACAGAATAGGTGCTCCACGGATACTTTGCTAATTCAATGGGTGAAAAATAAAACGAATGGCCAGAGGGCAATCACACTAAAGGGGGACAATGTCTACTAGCTTTGCAAATAAGGAAGAAGGTGAACTCTGGAAACCACAAGTGGATAAGGTGTCTTAGTCACCTCTTGCTGAGTTCCAGAAAAGATGATCTGACAGCTAGCGTGTGAGTCAGTGGGACTCTATTAAAAACACAAACATGGACCCACTGATCATCAGCGATGAAAAGGGCTTAGCAGGTCATCCTTCTGATCCCCATCAATTACTGATGAAGACATAAGTCATCCCAAAGTAATCTCCTTGGGTCTTTTAATGAAAGGAATGCCATCAGCCAGTTAGATATGGCCCTTTCACACTAGAGGAGAGCGTGGGAAACCTAAGGGCTGAGGACGTGGACTGATGAAGACAAAGAAAGCAGTTCTGGTGCTTGTCTGATGCCGGGAGGGGCATGGGTATAACCAGGTCAAATAGGGCCCTACAACATGAAAATAATCCACATGAATTAATTCCACCTGGCAGGATCACACCCATCTGCTCACAGGTTCATTTTGCAGCTCATACATCCCTGCAACTGCTTGAAAACCCTTTGTGGTCTACGTTCAGACCCTTGACGGATGCAAGCGTCAGGTCCACGCCTAACTATGACTTGCATCTGTGGCCACAGTGGACAAGGGACTAGCCCAATGTCTCTCTGTGGCCCAAAACTACATAGATAACCAACTGCTAGAGGGGAGCCGACTTGTTTTCTGCATAAAATCACAGCTTGCTGGCCTTTCCTCCTAAGAGCTGGGGGTTCCTTTGGCTGGCAAAAAGTATTAGCTAGGCTTTTCAGCTTTTGCAAGAACACCAACCTTACCATTTGCTTGTTGGGTTCCCTGAGCTTGCAGATTTGTCTTTAATCAAAAGTACACAAGACCAGCATGTGCTATAACTCTCCACCATCTGTGCCCAGTCCCGATCACAAGCTCAGCTGGGAGAAGTCATATAGAAAGACCGACTAAACTCTTATTTTCTAGACAGCCTATGAATTGTGCTTCAATTCAATTAGACCACAGAAGACCATTAACCTTGTACCACTGCCTTCGCTGTCTTGCATCTCCCTAAGTCCTCTGTTGATAGAGGTACAGATCTGTGCACAGAAGAGGAGATGATAAGAGGTAGCACCATTTGGCAAGGGGTTCTAATTCCAAAGCAAAGGAACCTGGACACATAGAAGGTCACAGCAGAACTCAGCAACATCCTCGGCAGAGCCAGCCATAAATGAAACCCAGGGTTCGGAGTGGAGGGCACTGTTAAGTTATATATTTAGATATTAGTTGTTAGATCCAGGCTCTTTCCCTCCAAGTCAATTCCCATCCCTCCAGAAATACCTGGAATAATTTAATATGCACAGAAGGGATATGTGGTGGAAGCTTGTCTCAGGGGATGCAGCTGGTGTTCGGATATTCAGGAGGGGAGCAGGGAAGGCGTGGTAGGGTTGGAAGGTGCATTGCTGCTGCATGCATTAGGCCCTGCATTGCCTGCATCACCTGCTCCCTTAGCCTTTCTGGGCCAAAAGGCAAATAAAACAGACTGCGGGTGCCACTTTAAAATGCCTTAACCTTGACATGTAACCTCAGGGGGTCGCCACCAACTGAGAAGGAAATTCCAGGATTCCAGATTAGCAGATCTCACTAGGAGAAACAGATCTGAATTTGACTTCTTTGTTATTTTGTGTGGTAACTGTGCTTTTTTTTATAGACTATTTCCAGCTTTCTGCTTTCCAGGTAAAAGTAAAATTTTTTTAAGTTATATATTTTTATATTTCCAGGTAAAAGTAAAATTTTGCTCCCTTGCCCCTTTGAGATTAGGTGGGGCTACATATCTAGTTTTGAGCACACGTGACATGTGTCACTTCTGGGCCGAAGCATTTAATTGCTAGTGGGAGACTTTCCAGGGGCAAAGGACGTGAGGTTCATGTGAGAAATAAACCTTTCTTTAAGATGCTAGTGCTTTGGGTTCATTAGTTACTGTGGAATAGGCATCTGATCCTTACTAATTCAAAGACAGTTTATATAATGGTCAAATCAGATAGGTGGATGGCAGCACAGCATCCAATCAAAGTAGATGTAACCTTTTAAATACTGATGCTGAGAGATATGCAAATCATGCTAAAAACTCTTGCTACTGTATTTTCACAACCATAAATGAGGTTCTTTTAAAAAAACGTTTTGTCTTCTGGAATTCACATTACCAAGTAATGCAATGTCTGTGTGTGTTGTGTAGTCCTAAGGTTTTTTGTTTTTCCTTTGTTTTGTTCTGGGGACATTCATACTGTCTGGAGTTTGACCCTTTTGACTACAATATGTAATTCAGTGCTGTTGATTGTACGTAGTGCTGTGTTACCATCACCACCACCCATCGCCAACGCTTTGCCACCAACCCAAGTAATGTTTTTCTAAACAGAAAAAAAAAAGAGGAAACATCCAGAAGCTTCTAATATTTGGTTATTGTTCTAGTTTGCTAGCTGTCGGAATGCAACACACCAGAGAAGGATTGGCTTTTAATAAAAGGGGATTTATTTTGTTGGTTCTTCAGAGGAAAGGCAGCTAACGTTCCACTGAGGCTCTTTCTTACGTGGAAGGCACAGGATGGTCTCTGTTGGTCTTCTCTCCAGGCCCCTGGGTTCCAACATCTTTCCCCGGGGTAACTTCTTTCGGCATCTCCAAAGGCCTGGGCTGAGCTGCAAGTGCTGAGATGCGGTATGCTGAGCTGCTTGGGCTGTGCTACATTGAGCTCTCTCATTTAAGCACCAGCCAATTAAGCCAAACATCACTCATTGCAGCAGACACGCCTCCTAGCCGACTGCAGATGTAATTGGCAACAGATGAGGTTCACGTACCATTGGCTTATGTCCGTAGCAACAAGACTAGGTATGCTCACCTGGCCAAGTTGACAATTGAATCTAACTAACACAGTTATTTTATTGCATGCCATTTTGTCCTTGACAAGTACGGAAGGGAAAGCCAACCGTGGTGACGCAGCACCTTGTTCGTTGCTGTGGTTGTGGATTTTCTTCCTGAAGGGCAGTGGATGTGCTACGCCCCATCTGGCTTGTAAATGTTTCAATTTTGTCAAGTATATTTATTGAGAGTATGTAATATTTGCCATTTATGTCGAATACAGCCCAGATTTTAAGTACTTTCTAGCACAGGGTAGGATCTGCTTCAATGTCTTCTGAGACAAAAAAAAAAAAAAGGTTCTGCCTTAATTTGTAAAAAATTATTGCTGCACAGTGATCTTTTAGACATCAAATGCACAGTTTGATAAGTTTTGACATATGCGTGTACTTGTGAAGCCATTACCCAAATCAAGATAGTATACGTTTCCATTATCCCTGAATGTTTGCTCGCTTCCCTCCATATTCCTTCCCTTCTTCCTTGACCCTAGGCACTGGGTCAGATCAGTTTACTGATCTGCTTACTGTCATTATAGATTAGCTTGTATTTTCTGTAAATGGAATCATCCAGTCTGTACTCTTATTTTTTCTGTCTGGCTTCTTTAAGGTTTTAGCAGTTCATATATATCATTGCATATATCAATAGCTCATTTTTAAAATTGTGGCACAGTATTCCATTGGCTGGATATATCAGAATTCGTTGATCCATTCACCTGTTGATGGACATTTGGGTTGCTTCCAGTTTTGGGGTGTTACAAATACAGCTGGCACAAACTCTCATATACAGGTCTTTGTGGAGGCATGTGCTTTCATTTCTTTTGAGCAAACACACAAAAGTGGAGTGGCTGAGTCTTATGGTAGTGTACATTTAACATTTTAAGAAACTGCTAAACTGTTTTCCTAAGTGGTTGCACCATTTTACATTCCCACCAGTAGTGGATGAGAATTCCCTATTTAGTATTCTAAAAACTCAACCTCCTTCTCCTCCCCTCACTGAATATGGAGACGTAGACATACATTTGCATGCACATACATGTATATACACATTCACAAACTGATAT
>PVIY010012887.1:22705-60749 GCA_004026745.1 Myrmecophaga tridactyla
CCCCCCCCCACCCTATCACTGTCCCTTTCTCTCACTCTGTTCTGGCTACACTGGTCTTTCTGGTCTTTTTCAAATATGTCAGGCTCGTCCCTACCTCAGGGCCTTTGCTCTTGCTGTGCCCCTATCTGCAATGCATCATATCCCCTGCATGGCTCTCTCCTCTCTTCATTTAGGTCTCTGCCTGAAAGCACATACCTTTCCCTTTTGTCCTGTTTGTATTTCCTCATTTTTCTCATTAGCACCTGAAATGATGATGTCTGTTCATTTTTTGCTCCCCTGTTTGTCTGGCTGCTCCTAGAACATCAGACCTTGCCTGTCTTGCTCATTTCTGGGTCCAGTGCCTTTACGACCATGCCTGAGCTGTGGGGGTCTGCAGCAAACAGCTGTGGCATAAATGCGCACTCAGGGCATCTGGAACCACGTTTCATGAGGCCAGCTCAGCAATCTGCATCGGCTTCATGGAGAGTCAAAAGGAAATCTTTGCAAGGATAACTTCCAATATAGAAAGGCAATTTTTAGAAGAGGAAACGGATTGTAAGACGGTGGAATTGGCACAAGTGGATCGACTAGGGTGGCAGATTTGAACTCAATAAGGGGATGCGTTTTTAACAATTGATCAGTGCAACAGTGGAGAAGATGCCTTCACCACCAGTGCGCTCCCTGGGCCTGGAGGTATTTTAACGGATCCCCATTTAGCAGTGTTGCACGCGGAACTGTAAGGTTGGTGGCGGGTCTGGGGGTCTGTCACCCACAGAGGGCATCGGGAATCACTCCCAGTGCTAAGCTCCCGGGAACTGGGCCCCACAAGGACAGGAGACTCTGCAGCCTCTTTTAGCCACCTCTTGCCAGGAGCACCGTACACAGGTGTCTTCCTGAGAGAAGACTCTGAGAATGTTCACATTTTGCTCGCCTAGCAGCCTCACCTCCAGCCCTCAGGTTCCCGAAAGCCCCGCTCAGGAGATTAGAGAGCTCTGACAAGAAGGCGCAGAGCTCCCCACTAAGGGGCAATCAGCTGCCCATGCTGAGAAATGAATGATCTCCTTGTCTCTCTCAAGTACAGCTTTGGGCATCCTTCTTAACGAGCTTAATGTTTTCCTAATATAAATATTTGAAGCTGTATCTATCTAAGGTGTTAAGCGGCTTAGATAGCTTGATTGCGATGGAAAACCCCTGCTTTTCTGTATGCTCTGGAAGATTTATGGATTCCTTCTTATTGCTTCCAAATCACTGATTTGTGACTAAGTTGCACCATAATCAGAAATTTCAAGTGATTCACATTCTCCCCCACAGGACACATTCCACTCTACCTGTTACTGCACAAAACAGGCTGAAACCCCAACCCTCAAATCACCCCAGAAATGACTCCATGCGTAGAGCTATAACTGAGAAATTGCTGATGCCAGCAAATTCATCATGAAACCCTGGAAAATAAGACTCTTGCCTTGGCGACAATCTCTCGCACTTGTATTGAAATAACACTGCTCTCGGAAATTTATTTTGTTGTGTTTCACTGGAGCAGTCAGCAGTTTTCTGCTCATATTAACCAATAATGAACTTTTACCAGATTCCCATGAGTAGAAGACATTATTCCCATTTTAATATTAAACAAACTGATGCCTAAGGGATTTATCGAAAGTGATAAAAAGTGAAGGAGAACAAGTAAGAGCTAGGAGCCAGGTAATGCAAACTCTTCCAAAGAGTTCCTAAGGCAATAATATTTTCATTCAATTCAACCGTTAGTTCTACTCGAGCTATGGAAAGAAAGAGGGTGTGAATCTTCTGGAAAGACTAATGGGCTTCACTCTCACACTGTATGCAAATGTGTCTTGTAATATATCAAGACGTGGCCTGGAAGGATTTACTAAGCACGTAACATATCGGACAAACAAAAATCAAGTCTGCCCCAAGAGTGACTTCACCATAGCATGAAATGAGGATATGGAGGGGGGGGTGCCTTAATCCACTAACATTATGGAATACTGCCCACCCCCACACTACCGCCTCGCCAACAGCAAGTAAAGATATAGCGAACAAAATGATGACCTTTGGCACTCTTTTTTTCTTTCCTGGCATTGCCCTCAGTTACGTGACTGAAATGGAAACACATAGACAAGTTCTTTAGAATATTTAGAGAAGCCCCATCATGCGGCCATCGACCTATCTTCTCAGAGGATGGACCATTGGGTCCAATCTGTGGGTATTACCTTCTGTTGTGGTTTAAGGGGCGGGTATCAATGTTTTCCTTTTGAACTGGTTCCATCAGCTGAGTTTCCCTGGACATGGAAAACTGGAACAAAAATACCCCATGTCCTTATGAGCCGTGTGAAGCTAAATCAATTGAAAAGGAAGGCAGTAAGAGGCGCGGAATTTCACAAGAGAGCAGAATCCAAACTTGATATGGGAAATTGAGTGTGTCCAGTGGTTCACGGCAGCTCCCATGGCTAAGGCACCAGCCACGCTTAAATTTATCTCTTGGCTGTCCGGGGGCTGGATGAGATGTCACAGGGTGTAAAATCCGCCAACACTCCTAATTAATTATGGCTAGCTTTGCCCTCTTGGGGCGCTACAGAACCCCCCAGATAGAACAAAGAATTCACAAATCGTTTTCCATTTCTAGAGTTTATTACTTCAAAACTGAAATGTGGTTTAATGCTTTGCAGTTGAAATGCTGCTTCTGACCAGAATAGTTCTTGAGTTGCATCCATTGTTTGGGCTAAATGTCAGGGATAAAATTGGCACTAAAAAAAAAATCCTTTTATATTGGTGTTTTTTGGTGGACATAGGAAAAATGAACCAGGAAATGGAAACTCGAGTGGCTGAGGAGATGAATAAAGACTATTTCACAGACAGATTGTTACAACTACTTAGGGTACATTTTTGAAAAGCCTATACTTGTTCGTTTGGTGAAAATAAGGGTATTTTTCCTTAAAACTGCAAAATTAAATTCCTTTTGATCTTACAGAAGGCTCAGGAATCTTAATTTTTTCTTCAGATCTTTACCTACTGTATTAGTTTGCTAATGCTGCCAGAAAGCAATATACCAGAAATGGAATGGCTTTTATAAAGGGAATTTATTAAGTTACAAGTTGACAGTTCTAAGGCCATAAATATGTCCTAACTAAGGCCTTCAGAGAAAGATACCTTGGCTCAAGGAAGGCATGTGGCCGATGTCTGCTGGTCCTTGATCCTAGTTCTGTTGCTTCTACCTTCTGATGCCAGTGGTTTGCTCTGTAAGCATCTATGGGCCTTCACTTAGCTCCTCCAGGACACAACTCTGGGCTCTGGCTTGCTTAGCATCTCATGGGAAGGCACATGGTGACATCTGCTGGGCTCTGCCTGTGTCTAGGCATCTGCTCTCTCTGTCGGCCTCCAAGCATCTCCAGACATCTATGTCTCTGTCAGCTCTGAAGCAGATGTTCTCTAAGCATCTGCACTGGCTCTGAGCTTTCTCCAAAATGTTTCCTGTTTTCAAGGGCGCTAGTAAATTCATCAAGACCCACGTTGAATGGGTGGAGCCACAAAAACCTCCATCTAGCCAAAAGGCCACTCCCACAATTGGGCGTGCCACATCTCTATCTAATCAAAACGGTTTCCACCCTACAGTATTGAATCAGGATTAAAGGACGTGGCTTTTCTAGGGTACACAACACTTTCAAACCTGCACACCCTCCTTTGAGTTTTATACCTATATCTATCTCATAATTCTTATTGCAATTGACTATCAAATTCTTAATAACATAAAATTTTTGTTCCAAATACTGTGCTAAGCCTTCATATGATTAACTAATTAATTCTCCCAGCAACTCAGGGCGGTAGGTGTTAACATTACGCTCATTCCAGAGAAGAGGAAACTGAGGCATAGGAAGGCAAAGGGGCTTGCTTGAAGTCACCAGCTAGGCCTTGATTTAATCAGAACAGCCCTGATTTAAACCAGGTAGCTGGGTTCCAGAATCCACCTGATATGCTAATTAATCTGCATGTGCCTTTTTCTTCCAAATTTGAGCTTTGCTCACTGTTCAAATAATTTCAGCTCCTGCTTCCTTCTCTCATCCTTGACCATATGCTGAATATGCAATTGTCTGAGCCCCCAGGTACCTGGCCAGAGAAGCTGGGCACTGGGAGTGGAGGAGAGAAGCCTGATTTTATTCCCCATGCGTTACTAGCTGTGTGACCTTGGGCAAGTCACTGCACCTCTTTGGATCTCCATCTCTAAGTATGTGCACCCTGAAAGGTCATCAACACTCATGGTCAAGCTGAGAACTACACCCTGCCCTGGAAGTCTGGAAGGGCAATGGAGCCATTTCATCCTAGTACAGAGGCCATGAGATTTGTATGGGATAATTTGGGATGGGGGGAGAGGGATCTACCTTGCTGGGAGAGAGCAGAAGCCAGGAGAAGGCCTCCAGACAGCCTGGCAGGAAGGCCCCTCTGACCTCCCCACAGCTCAGGGCACGTGGTCACTGCCCACTCCTGGGGCTCTGTGGTCTGACTGGAGCCCCACCCAGTGGGTGAGGGCAAACAAAATGGAATCTGTAAGGAAGAGGTTGCTGCCCCTTGTCTCTGGGAAATGATATTCCAGCAGCATGTCACATCCCCCCCCCAACCCCCCCCACATTGCCTGTAGAACTTCAGGATGATGTCGTTTTGACAGCTGGGGTTCGTGCCTTCGGAGTGGGTTCCTTTTCAGCCTGAAAATTATTCATCAGCCACTTGCTAGCTCTCTTCATCTTTGAGAAGGCAGAGATGAGGCATGGGTCCAAAGTCACCACGTCTCCATGCCACTCAGGAGCTGACCGACCACAGCCCATGAAGTAGTCAGGAACAAGCTACCTCTGTCCCGTCCAGCTGCCTGGACAGGCAGGTCTGCCCTGTGTGAGTGTTCCGGGGAGGAGGCGGGGCTTGCATGGCCATCACTGTCCTCCCGAGTCCTCAGTGACTCATGGGGGTAGAGACCCCAGGGTTTTCCAAATTCATAAGGATAGCTCTCCATGGGCCTGCTTGCTCAGAAGCCATTCTCCTGACCTAGCCCTACGTTGCATTTTACTAACACAGCTCTGGGTGGAGGATTTCCAAATGTTTGGACCTGACTCTCAAGGCAAACATGAAGGGAAAGTCTCCCCCCTCTGAAGAGACCAGTGTGATGATTCGCCTGCGATGAAATTTAGTTCTGGGCTATGCCAGACCCAGTCCATTCTCACCTCTGATTTTAATATCTGTGAATCAATAAATGGCAGCATGACATTTTCTCCCCCACCGTTGGATGGGCTGAATAGGCTGACACAGCCAGTGTTTGATTGCAGGAATGCATTTGCCTGTTTTAAAATTGGAAACACATTGGCAGCAATTGAGGAGCTGGGTTAGAGCTTGAGGCAGCACTCCTCCCACTCTGCATTTTAGAAACAGTAAAAATGGGATCACACCGGTAAAGTCTTGCTCGTTGCAGTGAGAGAAAATGAACTTATAAAACAGTGATTATTTGCATTAGATAAAGCTGCTTGGTTGTCCAAAGGGGCTTCCCCCTCAAGATATCTTTAGAGTGAACATTCCTGGGTTCATTAAAAATGTCATAGTAAGTCTATATTATATGTGGCCTTTATTATTTATCAAATATCTATGTATCGATCTGCAAACACATTTTCACGTAACAGACCCCATGCACAGGTCAGTTCTACTTGCCACTGGTTATGGGTCATTCTGTTGGGATTCCTATTTCTTTAAGACCAAACCAGTTTCAATGGACACGGTAAAGAGTTTGCTGTCACATGGGTTCTGGTGACAGGTGAGTCCAGTGTAGAACCATCAGGCAAACCCCTCAGGCTCACTCTTCCCTGCCCACGGCTCAGCCTCATGGCCTTGGCAGCAGCTCTCCTGGACATTTCACTGAGGGCTTCCAGAGGGTGTTGAACATACCTAAGGCCACAAGCCCTGTGTGAGCTGGGGAGTCCACCAGGAGTCAGTACATTGGAGCTGGACAGCAGTGGAGTAGGTGTTGGGAGACCAGAATTCTCTTTCTGGTTTCACTGCCAGTGCTGTGTGACCTCAGGCAAATCTCTCAACATCTCTGAGCCTCAGAACTATCACTGAAAATGAGAGGTTTAACGCAAAGATCCTTAAGGGCTGCAACATTTTATTATATTGTGACATTTTATTACACTGGGAAACCTAAACAATCTCATCCTTAAATAGAAAATTCACTTTCTTCTGGCCCACAGAGTAAAAAGTTTTCCCTAGGCCACAAAAGCGAAAACACACAGCAGTTTTTCCAAGGCACTTGGCTCCCCCAGAAGGTCTGTTGAAGTCCTGTTCCCCCGTACCTCAGAATATGACCTTTTATGGAAGTAGGGTCATTAGAGTTGTTATTAGGCAAGTTAAGATGAGGTCGTATTGAGAAGGGCAAGCCCTTAATCCAATATGACTGGTGTCCTTGGAAGAAGGAGAGTGCCAAGTTGCGATGGAGTAGATGCTGTGGGATGCCAAGGATTGCATCCTCTGCCAGAAGCCACGAGAAGCATGGACTGTACCCAGTGGGAGAGAAACTTCAGAGACTTCAGAGAGAGCATGGCCGTTCTGGTACCTTGATTTTGCACTTCTAGCCTCCAGAACTGTGAAACAATAAATCCCCGTTGTTTTAAGCCATCCCAGCTCGTGGTACTTTGTCACAGGAGTGCTGGTGTTATTGAAAAAATAGTTAACTGGTGGAAGAGTTTGCATTGGGTGAAACATAATTAACTGGATTAGCTACAGAATGAATAAGAAAGACAGTGGTACAATGAGAATTCAAGGGAAGGAAGGTGTATAGTTAAATCCTCTGACAATGCTTAAATTCCACCCTCCTCCTCCCGCATCAGGACAAAACGCACACTTCTCAGCAGGGGCTGATAAGGACGCTCTTGGAGAGCTGCCTTGCTACCTGTCACCTGCCCACGGGCTCCTCCCCTCCCAGCTGCTTCCTCCGGCACCTGCACACGCCATCTCTTAGCCTGGGGGTCCCCCTGCTTGTCCTTTCCAGATGTTAGTCAGGCAGAATCTCTCCAGGATGCCTCCTATCTGCGCCCCCCATGGGATCAGGAGCCCGTCTCTGTGCCCCTTTACTCCCTGGACAGGCCTGCTCACCTGTCCAAGTCACTATGCCAGACTCTGGGCCCCTCAAGGCTGGGGCTGTCCCTTCATCACGACAAGCCCCCAGGACCATGCCTGCCATATAGATATCTTGCTTACGAGCAGGTGACTGAGGACGTGAGCAAATGAGTAAATGACTCGTGGCGGGGGAGACTTTAAGGATAAGCCAGGTGTCAGAGGGCCTATGAGCTTGTGTGTTCTCTCTGAGAACACTCATGGCCATCAGCCATTGACCACAGCCCTTGGTTTGAAGGCACGGCAGTACTTCCCTTTCTCATGACTTCTCCCTTGGACTAGCATCTTGAAAGGACAGGCAGGGGGACCCCCAGGCTAAGAGATGGCATGTGCAGGTGCCTAGGGAAGCAGCTGGGAGGGAAGGAGCCTGTGTGCAGGTGACAGGTAGCAAGGCAGCTCTCCAAGAGCCTCATTATTGGTCCCTGCTGAGACGTTTGAGTTTTGTCGTGATGCAGGAGGAGGGTGGGATTTGAGCATTGGGGATCATCAGTCCATGTCCTCTGCTGCTGGTGTCCACGAGGCCACTAACACGCAAAACTGCCCCTCATGGTCGCAAAAAAGCAACGTTCATGGTTGTTTAAGCCGAAAACTGAGAATTTAAATGCAAAGGATGAACTGAAATACTACGTACCATCTTCCCAAAAGTCTTACCAGATTTGGTTTCTGCACTGTGATTTCAGGATGCCACCAGATTCTACTGAAAATGGTGTCCTGTCAGTAGCACTGAACCTAGGCCCTTTAGATGCGAGACCACGTGTGCCGCCCAGCGGCTGTACCTGCTGATGACCGTGGCCCCCGGTGACAGGCCTGGGGTGCGCCTCTTTTCTGGGTTTCCCTCCAACCCCTCCAGCCCCAGAGATGGCGAAGGTTTCCATGCAGCCCTGGGTATCCTGTACTCTATAGCCGCCCCCAGCATCTGCTTCAGAGAAGGAGTCACTTGGCGGTACCATTGGAAGGGGTGGTCCTCTTCCACCCGGGGATCACAAAGGCAGAGCTCTCCCCGAGCTGAACAGAGTTCACCCAAGTGCTCTGCAGCGCGCTGAGTCACTGGGTCAGAACTTTCCCCATGTCCCAGGCCTGTCCTTGTTCCACCCTCTTCTCTGGCCCAAGAGCCCCATGAAGAATTTCTAGGCTCAATCTCCGGTGGGGTGGTTGGACCCCAGCACACAGGGACACTGCTGGACCCTGAAACAGCCGGGTGGATGGTGCAGCTCTCGGGGAAGCGGGCAGCCATGCGGGAGGGCGGCTGCTGCTGCGAGCTGCGTGGTCTGGCTGCAGGGCGGTCCCTGCAGGGAGCAGGAGTGTGTGGGCAGAGCATGCGGAGGAGTCGGCTGCCTATCCTGGCACAGCCCCTGAGCCCAAAGAGGAGTCTGTGGTTCAGGATGCAATGTACAGAAAGAGTCCCCACCCTGTCCACCCCCGGAGACCTTGACATTGCTTTTCTTCCGGCAGGATTGACTTGCCAGGGCTGGAATGTGGCTGCAGGGCATCCAATGGGGTGCTGAGCAAGTTCCCAAACACCACAGATGTGCCAGAGGCAGGGTGGCCTCCAGTCAGTCTCGACACAGGGATAGATGCAAAAAAGAGCTGAGCTCAGGGGCCTCTTCCATCTCCACACCCAGGGGATGCCTGAGCATAAATCTCCCATCCCCCTAGAAGAAAATTATTCCCACCTACCCCTACCTCAGGGTGCCCAGGAGCCCCATTAATCACTGTTCTCTCTTTTGCATGTGTGTGGAAGTACCCAGATCAGATTTCTGTAGAGCTCGGCATTATGAAAACACATGGCGCTGAGGGTTGGGTCTCAATGGACGGCAGAGCTGGGGAGCTCATTGTCTTATACTGCCAAAGATTTTTTAAAAATCCTTTCGCCACAATTAAACCAATGTGCATCTGAGGTGGGGTTGCCCAGGCAGAGATTTGCATTTGACAGCTGTGTTTTTAAAGTTAGTAAAGTCTGTTCAGTTGTAGTAACGGTCCAGGAGGAGGGCACTGAGCAAAGGATTCCCCCAGTCCCTGCCAACAGAGCAGCGAGCATGGCCTCTGCGTGGCTGGCTGTGATAAAACAAGTTCATTTTGCTTATGAATAACTTTGGATGCTTTGCATCTTTCTGTAAATTAGGAAAAATTCAACAGGGAATACCGAAAGGAGAAACGTCAACCGGGGGATTTTTTGACAAGTGATTTTTTCGTTTACTTGTGAGGCGAGAAATAAAAAAACACACATGATGCTTGGAAGGACACTGTCCTTCTTTCCTGGGGATTTGGACACTGTTGTACCTATGAATACACGTTCACTTCAGCTCAGGAAGTCCATTTCCTACTTGGAAGCACAGCCTGAACTTTTCCCTCCACTGGCGCTTAGCTTGTGTCCAAGCCCGAGCTGGGTTGAGAAGCAGGCTGGTGTGTTGGTTCTGTGCACTTCTGTTGCTAGGGGCTGGCTTAGGGAACTTTCAAAGGAAGCATTTCTGTCAGATGAGGAGGATGCTGAATTGTCAAGCCTGCTGCTTTCCAGCTAAGAGCAGGGGCTCCCTTCCAAGTTGAGTTTAATCAAGAGGAACGGTTGGGTGCCCACTGGACTCAGTGGCTCCTTGCTGATGTATCAGAATTGCGAGCAGAGTGTAAACCTTCAGTAAAAGCAAAATATTTGCTAAGTTTCTAGCAGGCTGAGAATGTTGGACGCAGACCCAGCCCTGGTTTTCATTAGCTACATGCTTAGGAGGGCAAAGATGGTAACAATATCACTCCTCATATAGGGTCCCACAAGTTGAATCTATGTCATAATAATAAGTCACATTGAAGACAGAGCTCTCTATTTCACAAAACAGAGGAAGGGAATTTGGGGGGAAAGAACCAGAAATATTTACAGAACTCTTAATGGTCCTCACCATTTACAAGTCTGATACCCTGTGTATTTGTCCTCAGCAGCTCAGAAGACCCATGAGACCTGATCTTCCAGGAAGCAAGGTTGAATCAGAGGGTAGGACATACCCTCCACGTCTGCTTCCTGATAAGACTCAGATACATATTATAACAAGGGTTGCAAGGTGGAAAGGTACAGATTCAAGACCTAACTGATTTTCAGACAGACATGGGCACAAAACACAGAGCAATCCTTTCCCTTCATGCCTGGGTGCCCTGATAGTCTCCAGAAGACTGAATCACATTAGCTTCCTGAGCTCTGATGGCTGTGAGTGCAGCAGTGGTAGCCATAGCTGAGGGCACTTCCACACCCAGCGAACATAAGAAATAGCAATTCCTCTAGACCAGACTGGACTGGAGGAGATGGGGCTCAATGATCAAGCCAATGCTGAGACAGGGGCCCTGAGGAGTCTCTGTGATGTACCTGTGATGTCCCTGCCAGAGACAGAGTGGGTGAGTCAGGTGGGCCGTCCCCAGGGGAACCCTTGGCAGATGGCCTGAGGCGTCAAGGCTGGCTTTGTGAGTGCCTCCAAGGGAGAAGTACCAGGAAAAGCAGCAAGAAGCCCTCACCCCAAATACACTGCCCAGAGCTGAAGCTGCTCATCCTAATCCTGAATGAAACATTGTAATCCAATACTGATTTTTATATAAAAATGATGTAAAGATAACAGAATGTGGCAAAGACAAGGCAGTATTAAAGCTAAACTTAGCTCATGCAGCAAGACCAATTAACAGAGTGATTCCAGGCTGAAAATCTAGACCTGAGCCATCCAATAAGGCAGTCACAGTCAACAGCATGGCTGGAAATACACCTGAATTGAGATGCGCTGCAAGCGTCAGACATACGTGGATTGCAAAGACTTTAGTGTGAATGAAAGTAAAACATCTCAATAATTTCCACACAGATTCCCTCTTGAAACAATATTTCAGCTATATTTGGTTTAAAATGTTATTACAATGAATTTCACCTTTTAATTTTACTTTAAAATTAATTTCACTTTTTTTTAAGGTGGTTATTAGAAACTTAAAAATTCTACATGTGGTTTGCATTATGTTTCTACTGGACAGGTCTGATAGAGAAATCTGTGTTCCAATCCTGGCTAATTCAAAGCCTAGTAGAGTGGCATTCAGGGCAAGCTAAAACTGGATGCAGATTTTCTTTTGTGAAATAAGTCCAACTTCCTTCACAGCTGAAAAAAAAATAAAATAGCTGAAATGACTGCCCACACCGATGAGCAGGGCAGCATATTGTTTCTCCTCAGGAAACAGGACCATCCCATATGGTTAAAAAGGCTGAGGACTGTCCATTAATACTACATCTAAGAGGCAGAGTGGGGTGGGGTTGTGTGCCATTCACACGGCACACATGCACACTTGTATATTCATTGTAGCAACATCCTGGCACACGGCAATAAGTATTTTGTTCTAATAAAATGAATATATTATAATGATATTCCAGCGGATGGAAGCAAAGTGTCTTCAGGAAGGCACACCTTTTTCTAATTGGCATGGAAACCGCAGCTGGACTAGTGACAGCCCTGCCAAGAACACTGAGTCCTGCCTGAATTCCGCTCCGAGGAGCAGCTGCCTTGCTGGTTTGCACTCTGCCCCCGTCACATGCCTGGTGCATCTGAGGACAGCAGCTCGGCTGTATTCTATCTCAAATGCTCAGGGCTCACCCAGCTGGGGGTCACTTACCTTCTCATTTTTCTTCTCATCTGGTTTGCATCCTGTGTTGGTGGGACTGGACGTCAACAGGCCGCTGATGGGGACCCCACCGATGTCCCCATTGAGGTTGGCGGCGCTGACGTTGGGGGGTGTGATGGCCGATGCAGCGGACGTGAGGGGGATGACCGGCCGGGGGCACTGGGCTCCGCCCACCATCTGGATCGGGGGTTGGTGGACGTGCTGCGGGGACACCACCGAGTGGGGCCTGAGGCTGGTGGCCGGCAGGCGGGATGGAGAGCTCTGCGAGCGCAGCGGCGACACGGTGGCGGTGGGGCGGTCCTGAGTCTGAGCTGAGGAGTGGGCAGCTGGAGGACGGAATTGGAGAAAGACGGCATGGGAAAGGTTAGTTTGCCACCTGTGATTCAAGGACAATGCCATCTCTTTCCTCACACTCATCCTCCCACAGCTGTTCAGTTTGATGCCTCTCTAGACTTGTCCATCGTCATGAATCGTCCACTTTGCACACTGAGAAATCCAGGCTGAGCACCACTGAAAATGCAATTCCCATCATCCCAGAGCCCAAGTGATTGAGCTGTTTCCTGCTTGAAATAACCTTTGCCTCGGGAGGAGCTAAAGCATCTTATCCAAGGTTGCACAGCGAGCATGGGCATTCCCCGTTTTATAAGAAGTCTTCGGTCTGGTCTTCTCGGCTACAATGAATCAATGTATTCAGAGATTTCTTTTCTAAACGCCTTCCTTAAAATGCCCATAAGAATAAAATCTGTGAAAGAACCTTGGAGAAGCCTCAAGATTGAATTATTAGGCTCCGCTGTGTGTAAGCTGGCCATTGTCAGCAGCTTCCTGTTGGATGCTGGTTCGTCTTGACCCCAGAACTGTAACTAGCAATTTCTCTGTTTCCCTTACTTTGAAGCCTCAATGCTATTACTTGCCCTTCCGGAGTGAAGGCCAAAGTGCGTGAAACCAATGCTGTGGCTGGTGGTGATGACATGAAGAAATGGACACGTCCCGGCTCTGCAGCCTAGAGGCTGAGCCATTGTCCATCCCCACCACAGTTTGTCTGCAGTCACTGCCTTGCCTGCATGTCTCAGCATCAATCTAATTCCTGGATTTATAAGCTAGGAGCCTCACGGCTGTGTGTCAGCCCCCGTGCTGGCAGCTGACAATGCTCCTTAAAGTTGTTAGGGATCGAAAGGCATATGATGTATAGAAACGTCCCATTTAAAACGATAAACAATTCCCTCTAAAGACAGCACCTTATTAAAATGACTCCTGCTATTATTTATGTTAGCAATTTTAAAGAATCACCTTCATACTGATATAGATGAAGCAAATGAAGGGAGAAACAAAATGCACCAAGGGGTTAGGAACTTGCAACCTGAGCTGGTTTGACCCAAATGGAGAGCTATGGGCTGTGACATCAGGCATGACTTTATCCTAAGTGTGCCATCTAACATTACACAAGTCAGACTCGGTCAGTTTTGCCTTGTTATGCCAGAGAAAAATGACATATCACCCTATAATTATTTTCTACCGCCAGAATTTGTAGCATTCATGGCTTCAGTAACATGAAAACATATATATACACAATAAAAACAACATTCTCAACTCCCAAATATGCCCTGAATATATACAATGCACTCATAAATCTTAACGGCGTTCCCCGGGTGCGTTAAATAACTTCACAAAACAAACAAAACCCACTCCATCTGTGAATCATGCCTCTTTCCTTGTAACACAGCTGGGCAGGGGAATAGCTTGTGAGATCTAATTATGCGCTCGTGAATTCTCCAGGACTTGATGTCATGTCCGCTGCTTCCATGAGGTGAAATATATAAAGGCTGATTTATGGGTTTTTTTGTTTCTTTTTTTTAAATAGCCAGGGTTTGGATGGGTTGAAAACCTACAGCATTTGAGTCCTGACAAAATGGGGCTTCATATTTTAAAAGGAAGCGCAGGTCAGGCAATTATGCAGATCAAATAAGCCACTGGGGTCATTTAACCACGGGTGAGGTTACCCCCGTGGCTCTGACAGGGCGCTCCTCTGGGGGCAATTTGTTTGTCTTTGCCCTGATGTTTGAACTCTCCTTCACCCTCACCCATCACCCCTAGGAATGGGGAAATTACTGCTCAGCCAGGGCCGAGCAATTACACTCTGGCCTCAGAAACTCAATCTCCAAGGGCTGCATGAGGTTTTCCTGTCAGAGAGGTCTTTGCATGTCCCACCTCTACCTTCTGGGAGCTTCCACGTGATTGCCTTGTCGCTTTGCAAAAGTGGATGCAAAATAATATTGAGCTCATGCAGCCGAAGGAAAGAGGGGTGTTCCCGAAAGCTTTAAGCCCACCCACCTTATCTGTCTCGCCTCATCTCCTAGAGCACTTCCCTGTTCCTTCCCCTCAGTCACTCTGGCCTCCTGGCTGTCCTCACCCATGACAGGGACTCTTCCACCCCCGAGACTTGGGGCTGCCAGTCCGCTTTGCAAAGACTGCTTCCCACCTGCCTCCGAGAGCTATGTGGCTGGGTCCCTCAACCGCTTCAAGTCAGCTCAGATGCCACATGCTCAGGGAGACCCACCTAACCAATCGACTTCACATTGCAACTCCACTGCCTCCTCTGCAAGCTCAACCCTTATTTCTCTCCTATAATTTTTCTTTTCTTCCAAAGCACTTATCTCTTTTTACTAGTAGGCATAATTTACTTTTTTCTATACATCGATCGTTCCTTGTCTCCCTCCATTACAATGCAAGCTCGATGAGGGCGGGGACATTTGGCTGTTTAATTCATTGACCTATCCCAAACAACTGGCGTGGGTATGGAGATTGAACTTCTAAGCGGCTGCAGCTTTCACAGGTGGCGAGCCTGGCTCTGGTCCCCTGGTTCTCACGAGGGCCTTTCTGTCCCCCTTCTTTTGCAGGAATTGTAACTCAAGGCACACTGCCAGCTTTTGATCCTAGTGCCCTGCAGTCCTGTGCTTCAACTTTCACATGCTATGGTGCGTTCCATTTTGTTTCGATCCATAGAGATAGCTTTCTTTTACATAGTAAAGACAAAAACAAAAAACAAAAAACCCACATTGCTGTGTTTGCAACAGAGTAAGGGATTGCCACAGGAACTTACTCTCCATCCTGTTCAGGGGTTCTTCATTCTCTTTTCTGAAATATGGATTCTTACCCGTTATTCCGTTGAATTGGTTCTTGAGAAGATTCCAGATGTCACCAAATCTTATGATTCCAGATATTGCCAAATTTAATGGACACTTTTCTGCCTTCATCTCAGTTGGCCTCTCTGCACCTGTTAATGCTACTGATTGCTCCTTTATAGCAGAAATTCTTCTGTTTTTTATTTCAGCGCCACCTTTCTCAGACTTGTACTCCTCTGACTCGCTTTTCTTTTTACCTTATATAATATTACTCCTCTGTTTGCTAATACAATGTTGGTATGGCCCCAAGTTCTATCTGACGTCAGCCTTTTTCTTTTCTTTGCACTCTTGTAGCTCTCTCTCTATGGATAGCATCTGGCTCCGACATGTATATTATCGAAAACCTATAAGCTATCAACTCTCGAATTCTAATCACTACCCAAAACCTCTTCCTCAAAGTCCAGACACATAATTCCAACTGCCAACTGGGCATATTCACCTGGAATTCTCTGAGGCATATCAAATAGAACTCATTCTATTCCCCTCTCCATCATCGTCTATACTATTTAATGTCACAATTGTACCCTCAGCCGTAGCAGCCAGAATCATGGGAGACAAAAGTGAGTATTTCCCTTTATCTCCTTTTTGCTTCCAATATCCGATATGTCATCAAGTCTCGGACCTTTCTTCTTCATCTCTGGCATGGCTTCCATTGGCTTGTTCCTTTTCATCTCTTACTTGGACTATCATAATTTTTCCCATATTCACCCTCCAAATACAATCAGACGTACCTGTTGAAAACGGAAGTCTGATTCTACTTATCTCCTTGCTGATTTCCAGATTTAGTTCAAACGTCTTAGCATGACATGCCACTTTTCTCCACGTCCACTGTCAAGATTCTATTCCAAGCTTCCATCGTTTTTCATCTGAATTTCTCCCACCTTCACTCCCACCCCCTTCAATCCATTTTCAACTATGGCCAGTGTGATATTTATATATTTTTATTTCTTAACAGCTGTATTGGAATATAACTGACATACCATAAACTGCACATAAAGTGTACAATTTGATATATTTTGACACAGATATATACTTGTGAAATGATCACTAAAGATAATAAACTGATCCATCATCCTAGAAAGTTGCCTTTTTAAGCCCTCCTTCCCTACCTTCCTTGCCCCATCTCCAAGGCACCAGTGATTGGCTTTCTATCACTATGCATTAGTTTACATTTTCTAGAATTTTGTATAAATGGAATCACATCATATGCACTGTTTTGAGGGGAGAGGATCTGGTTTCTTTCACTCAGCATAATTATTTTGTGATCCATCCATGTTTTAGCATGTATCGGTAGTTCATTCGTTTTTATTGCTGAGCAGATCCATTAGTATGGGTATACTGTTATACCAGTTGGGTTGTTTCCAATTTGGGCTATTACAAATAAAACTGCTACAAAGATTGATGTACAAATCTTTATATGGGCATACATGCTCTTTTTGCTTGGACAAATACCCATGAGTTGAAAGGTTGGATCATATGCTAGGCACATGTTAACTTTAAAATCTGCCAGATTGTTTTCCCAAGTGGTTGTACCGTTTTACATGACAATATATGGCATGGTGAGTTTTAAAACTTTAGCCACTCTAATAGGTGGTTTTATTTTGCATTTTCTCTATTGGTGTTGAACAACTTTGCAAGTGCTTATTTGTGATCTATTCAAATATTTTCTTATTCATTTTCTTACTATTGAGTTTTGAGAGTTATTTATATTCTGGATAGAAGTCCTTTCTCAGATATGTAGTTTGCAAATATTTTCTTCCAGTCTGTGGCTGGTCTTTTTGTTCTCTTAAAAGTGTTTTGAAAAAAGCAGAAGTTTTAAATTTGGTTGAAGTCCAATTTGTCACTGTATTCTTTTATTTATCATGCTTTTGGTGTCACATCTAAATGATCTTGGCCTAACTCAACATCACAAAACTTTTATCCTATATTTTCTTAGAAGTGTCGTAGCTCTAGGCTTCACATTTAGGTTTATGATTCATCTTGAGTTAATTGTTTAAATTTAATACAAGACATGGGTTGAAATCCTTTTTTTTGCATACGGGTATCCAATTGTTCCAGTACCCTTTGTTGAAAAGATTGTCCGTTCTCCACTGAATTGCCTTTCCATCTTTGTTGAAAATCAGTTGTCTATATGTGTTATTTTTAGATTCTCTATCCAGTTCCATTGATCTAATTGACTATCTTTACACCAATATCACACTGTCTTGATTATTGTAGCTTTATAATAAGTCTCAAAGTCAGGTAGTATTGACCCTCTGACTTCGTTGTTCTCTTTCAAGGTCGTTTTGAGTCCTTTGCAGGCCTATAGGAATTTGAGAACAAGCATGCCAATTTCTCAGAAAAGCCAATGAGGTTTTAATTGGTTCTTCATTGAATCAATAGGTCAATTTTGGGACATGAACATCTTAACAACTTTGAGTCTTTTGAGCCATGAACAAAGTGTATCTCTCTGTGTATTTAGGTCATCTTTAATTTCTCTGGGCAGTATCTGTAGTTTTCAGTGTGTAGGTCTTCCTCAGATTTTTCCAGATATGTATCTATTTGTATATTTTTATGCTGTTAAAATGGTATAGTTTTGAAAAATCCCCATTTTTAAATGTTCATTGCTAATATATAGAAATACAATAGATTCTTATATATTAATCTTGTACCCTGTAACCTTACTGAACTTGCTTATTAGCTCTAATAGTTTGTCGATTCCTTAAGATTTTTTATACACAAGATCATGTCACCTGCAAATAGAGATAATTTTACTTCTTCCTTTCTAATCTCCATGCCTTTTATTTTCTTCTCTTACCTATTGGCTCTGGCTAGAACTTCCAGCACATTATTGAATAGAAGGGGAAAAAGCTGGCACCCTTGTCTTGTTCCTGAGGTTAGGGGGAAAGCTTCCAGTCTTTTACCTTATGATGTTTTCATAGATGCCCTTTATCAGGTTGAGAGAGTTCTCTTCTATTCCTCATTTCTGGAGCGTTTTAATCAGGAAAAATGCTGGATTTTGTAAACTATTTTTTTTCTGCATCTATTGATATGGTCATGTTATTTTAATTTTTTTTAGGTCATTAAGATGGTGAATTGATTGTCAAATATTAATACAACCTTGCATTTCTTAGATAAATCCCACTTGGTCATGATGTATTAGGTTTCTATTTATTGTTGTATTTGATTTGCTAACATTTTGTTTAGTGTTTTTACATGGATGTTTTTGAAGGATATTGGCCTGTAGCTTTTTTTTGATTGTATTTGTCTGGCCTTATAGAACATTTAGGAAGAATTCTTTCTTCTCTTAGGTTATCTGTAAGACTTTGCATAGAACTTACATTATTTCTTTGAAATATGACATATTCTGGTAGAATTTACTAATGAAGCTGCTTGGGCTTGGAATTTTCTTTGTGAAAACATTTTTAGCTACTAATTTAATTTATTTAGTAAGGATAGGCCAATGCAGATTATTCCTTCTTGTATAAACTTCGGTAATTTGTATCTTTTAAGGAATGCCTCTGTTTCATCTAGCTTGTCAGCATAAAGATTTTTTTTTATAATAAACCCTCATTATTCTGTAGAATCTGCAGTGAAGTCACTTCTATCATTCCTGATATTGATAATTTGTGTATTCGCTCTTTATTCTGTATCCATTCGACTAGATGTTTATCAATTTTATTATCAAGCTTCTCAAAGAACCAGCTTTTGGTTTCATCTTCTCTATTGTTTTTTCTGCTTTCTATTTACAGTTACTCCTTCCACGTCATGACTTTCCCCACCGTGGTTTTGATATATTGTGGGGCGGCATAAAAAATTAAATGGAAATTTTTTGTGAGTTTTGCAGAAGGTGCAGATGACATGTGAAGTACAGCAGACAGCACAGAGAAAGGTTAGAAACTCAAAAATGCATGAAATATATATAGTGTTTTTTATATCAATATATTTTATCTTTCAATACTATTAACAATACAAAACTTTTTTTAATTTTCATATTTATTTTGTATTTTTTAATTTCTTTTTCATACAGTATTTTTACTTAACATTGACCTACATGAAAAAGAAAAAATTCAGACTTCTCTGGTATGAAGGGAAGGTCAAACATTTTTATGTGAATTTTCCAGATTGCAGGGGTGCCACGTCCCAAATCCCTGTGAGGTGGAAGGGATAATTGTTATTGGTTCCCACGCTGATCTTTATTATTTCCTCTTGTTTTCTACTTCTTTGTGGTTTCTCTGGTCTTTTTTAGCTTCTTAAGATGAAAGCAGAGGTCATTTATTTGAGATGTTTTTCTTTTTTTTCTATATAGGCATTTTGTACTATGAATTTTCCCTTGAGTACTGCTTTAGTGGCATCTCACAAATCTTGATATGCTGTATTTTTATTTTCACTCAGTTCAAAATGCTTTCTAATATTCCTTTTGATTTCTCCTCTGATCAATGGGTTATTTTCAAGTGTTTTTAAGTTTCAAATATTTGGGAATTTTCCAGATGTCTTTGTGTTACTGATTTCTAACTTCATTCCACTGTGGTTAAGGAACATACTTTTTATGATGTGAATCCCTTTAAATTTATTGAGATTTACACTATGACCTAGAATATGCTAAATGTTCTTTGCACTTGAAAAGAATGTGTGTTTTGCTGTTGTTGGGTGGAGTGTTCTATAAATGTCAATTAGGTCAAGTTGATTAGAGCATTGTTTATCATCTCCTATATTCTTACCAGTTTTTCAACTACTCATTCTATCAATTATTGAAAAAGGGATATTGATACCTCTGACTACAATTGTGGCTCTATTTCTCCTCGTGGTTCTATCAGTAATTGCTTATGTGTTTTGAAGCACATAAATATTTAGGATTATGATCTCTTGATGAACTTACCCCTTTATCATTATGAAGTTACCTTCTTTATCCCTGATAATATTCTCTGTTCTGAATTATACTTTGTCTGATATTAATATAACCACTCCAGATCTCTTTTGATTAATATTATCATGGAACATCTTGTTCCATTATTTTACTTTAAACTTATTTGCATCTTTATATATGAAGCATGTTTCTTACTCACAACACATAGTTGGGTCTTGTTTTATTATAATACCTGATAATCTCTGCATTTTATTTGGGGTTATTTAGACCATTTTCATTTATGTGTTTATTTAAATGATTAGGTTTAAACCTATCATCTTGCTACATGTGATCCATGCATTCTTTGCTCCCTTTGCTCACTTTTACTGCCTTCTTCTGGATTAGTTGAATGTTTTTGTTATTACATTTTATCTCTTTGGTTAACTTATCTATGATAAGATTTTATAGTTTCGTGGTTGCTTATATCTTTATCAGTGTTGATTTCATAACACTTCACATATAGTTTAAGAACCTTACAATTATATACAATACTTCAATTTCTCCCTTTCCAATATTTGTGGCTTTGTTATACCATTTCACTTTTACATATGTTTTAAATCGCACAATGCGTTGTTTTTATTTTTGTTTAAACAGGCAGCTATATTTTATAGAGATTTAAATAATGAGAAAAAATCATATATTTATCTATGAAGTGACCATCTCTAGTGCTATTCAGTCCTTTCTATAGATCCATATTTCCATATGGTGTCATTTTCCTTCTTAAATAATTTTAGTATTTCTCTGAGTGTGAATCTACTGAGGATAGAGTATTCTACCTTTTCTGTGTCTGGATATAGAATCCTTGGTTTACAGATTTTGCTTTTAGTTCTTCCAGTTACTTGACTGTCTTTTAAATTGCATTATTTCTTATGGTAAATATCCCGCCATCCTTATATCTTTCCTATTCTATGTAACACAACTTTTTCTTTGGCTGCTTTTAAGATGTCTTGATCACAGATTTTTTGTTGTTGTTGCTGTTTTTTGGGTGTATGGGTCTGGGAATCAAACCCAGGTCTCCTTAATGGAAGGTGAGCGTTCTACTGCTGAACCACACACACACCCTATCACAGATTTTGAACAATTTAATTATGATTAGACTTGGGGAATTTTCTTCATACTTCTTGTGCATGGGATTCATCAACCATCTTGGATCTGTGAGTCTGTAGTTTTACCCAAATATAGAAAAGTTTTGGTCATTATTTCTTCAAATACTTTTTCTGTCTTATCTCTTTTTCCTTTATTTCAGGGACTCCAGTTACAAGTATATCAGGCCACTTGAAGCTGTCCCACTGTTCACTGTTATTCTGTTCACTTTTCAAAATTTTCTTTCTTCTCCGTGTTTCATTTTGGATAGTTTGTATAGCTATGTCTTCAAATTCAGTAATATTTTGTTCAGCAATGTCTAATCTGCCAATAATTCCATCCAGTGTTTTCTTGATACCACATACTGTACTTTTTATTTCTAGAAGTTTTATTTGTTTTTTAAAAAATATATTCCATGTCCCTAACTTTCTAAACACATGGAATATAATTATAATATCTGTTTTAATGCCTTAATTATGATTTAATTATAACATCTATGTCAGTCCTGGGTCAGTTTTGATTGATTTATTTCTTCATTATGGGTCAAATTTGTCTTCTTGGTAATTTTTTAATGGATGCCAGACATGATGCTGTTGAGAGCTTGATATTTTTGTATTCCTATAAATATTCTTGAGCTTTGTGCTGAAACACAGTTAAATTAACTGGAAACAGTTTAATTCTTTCAAGTCTTGCTTTTAAGATTTGTTAGGTGAAACCAGAGCCATGCTCAGTCTAGGGATAATTACTTCCCTCTGTTAAGGCCCTTCTGTGTAGGCTACCCAATGCCATGTGAATTCTGATTTTTTTCCCAGTCTGGCTGGTGGGAATGGGTACTATTTTAAGCCCTGAGTATATGCTGGACACTGTTATATTGAATTATTGCAGGTGGTTCTTTTTCTGGGTTTGGATAATTCCTTACATGTGAATCCTGATTAGTGCTAAGCCATATACTGGAAAGGGATGCTCTGTAGTCTCTGGAGTTGTCTCTCTCTGCAGCTCTCTCTTCACTGGTCCTCTGTCTTGAAGACCCTAGCCATCTTTGTCCCTCTAGATTCTCATCTCCATATTCTCACTTCAGGAAACTGCTGGGCTCACCTTGGTTCCCCAGCCTGTGCCACAGTCCAGAATTGTGGTAGGAAGAGGGCATCATAGAGCTCACCTTTGTTTGCCATTTCTCTTGGATCACTGTCCTTGGCTAATTTTGAAATATCTTGCAAACTGCTGTTTTACATATTTTGTCTGCTTTTTTCCTGTCATTTTAAATGGGAGGGTAAGTAAACCTGGTCTTTATTACTCCTTGGCCATAAGCAGAAGTCTAGCTCAATCTTTTAAATACAAAAACCTGACCAAATCTATAATTTAAAACCCTTTAATGTGTCCCACTGCCCCTAGGGTAAAAATCTAAGTTCCGTGCCATGAACCTCTATGATCTATCCTGCTCACCTTTCCAGCTTTATCACAAGATACTCATCCTCTTGTTCTCTATTCCTCTAAACTGATCATATTCTGATTTCCATATGCACCAGTCCTCTGCTAGCCTCAGTTTTTCACATGCTTTCACTCTGCCCAGAAGCTTCTTCCTGTCACCACTGCATGCTAAGTTCTACCTATATTTCAGATCTTAACGCAAATGTTGTTTCTACAGTGAGATGATCACCAACACACTAGACTTCTCCTGTGTACCTTTTGTTCCAAGCACAGCAAACTAAATGAAGTTAGCCAAAATGGTCTTCATCATTGCTAGGCTTCTGCACTTGCTAGACCCCCTACCTGGAGCTCCTTTCCCACTTTAAATGCTCAGATAGTTCCTGTTTGTCCTTTAAGATGAAAAGCATTATTGCCTCCTCTTGGGATGTCTCACAAACCTCCTCCTCAACCTTCTCTCCTACTTTCCTCCCCATTCTGAATGAGACATTTCTCCTTCATGCTTTATTAATACCCTGTGCATGCCTCCACCACAGTGCTTTTCAAATGCTATTATAAGAAGTTGTCTCTTATCCTTTCTCTCTAATTGGGGCAGAAATGGGTCTGCTGGTTCTTCTCTGCATTTCCAGACCTAGCAGAGTGCTTGGCATGAATTTAACACTCTTTCAATGCATTTTGTGCTGAATGAATAAGCAGCTGTATAGGGATCTTGGCCCTGCTAAGCATTGATATGAGGACGTGTGGAACAGTGGCACTTTACAGGGAGAGCACTGCCCTTGGAAAAAGGGTTGCATTAATCCAGCAGAACAAATCATATTGGATGCTATGGCCAATGCAATTAAGCCTTTGTCAAACTCCTTGACTCTGGCTCAAGATGAGAACGTTGATGAAACGCCTTCCAACTGCCTGGGTTGGGGTCTGCTGAAATGGGCAATTACTGCAGTGAACAATCCATTACTTGTACTGTCAACAGTGTTTTCGCTCTCTCTAAATGCAGAATGAAGTGGAAAATGCTGTGGGAGCTCAGTGGCATTTAACTTACTGATACGACTCAGTGTGAAACATTTTTTAACCTGGTCATGACAGTGGTATGTGGGGAGGGAGTTTTATGTTGGAATACACTGGGGAAGCCATTTTAACCATCCTGTGCCTTACTTTTCCCATATGTAAAATTAAACTGATGGACGAAAATGCTTGTCATTTTAACCACAGTGGTTACTATGGTGATCGATGACTAAGACACAATGTTGTACTTCCTTAGCCATGCCAATTTCTTTTGCTACTCCTTGTTAGTCCTTAGAGGGAGAAATGACTGGCAGGGCTCAATTTTTTTCTTCGAATTGGATAAGGCTCTAAATGTTTATTCACAATGAAAAGCAGTGCCACCCAACCTTTCCCATTTCATAGCACACATAGAAAGTATTTGTATGACACGCTGGGGGTAAATGGATGAGAATATTTATAACCAGAAGTGATCTGGCATGGGATGGAAGCTATCTGTCTTGCCTGGTTGCTCCAAGAGTTAAGGAAATCAGCATCTTGGCATATTTCTGACCCAATCATGGCACATCAGTCAGGAAGCTCTGCTATAGAATCACTTGATCATTTGGCTACTACAATGGCTGCATCCCTAGCTAGAGGGTACCAATAAATGCTGTCAGGTAAACTTAAGCCATGATTGAAAGGTAAAGAGTTAAGGATGAGAGGTTTGGTATCACATAATATGGCTACAGAACTCATTTAGTACAGAGACAAGGAGCTCTTTCTCAGGGCTCCCATGGTAGTTGGTACACACACACACAAAAAAACCCAGAGATCACTCTTGGCCATTTTAAGGAAAAAGCAAATATATTCAAAATATTAGGCATTTTATAGAATCTCTGGGGTGGCAGAATCAGTTTTGGAGGCTCTACAGTTATAAACAGAGCCCAAACAACTCCATGAGGCTTCCCCAGTGAAAACCCCATCTCTGTTGCTAGGCACGGACACTGAGCCCATCGATGATGTTGGGGGCTGGGCATGGACACTGTGCCCATTGATGATTTTGGGGACTGGGCACAGACGTGCCCATCAATGGTGATGGGGGTTGGGCATGGACACTGAGCCCATTGATGATGCTGGAGGCTGGGCATGGACACTGTACCATCGATGATGCTGGGGGACCAGAAACTCCCTCATTGCTGCCCCTAAAAAGCTAGATATTTCCCCCATTACCTTCATCCCCAAAAGGAATCCCAATGGCACCTACTTTCTCATGTTTTTGCCTTCTGAATTGAAGACTTGTGAAGGAGCAATGATTTCCCAGAGTTTAGGTCATATCTCTGCATTTTCTACAAGGCTTACCTTCTAGTGTGGCAAGGTGGGATTCATTATGTGGGATGTGATCTACACATAAGGAGGCTATTCAAAGGCAGCCAGGTGGCCACAAGTATGACAAATGCCCACTACTCCTAAATCATCATTGTCCCCCCAAACCGGTTTCCTTCTGGCATTTTCTAAATTGAAGAATGCTATTGTCATTCTCCTAGTCAACCAGTCTAGAAACCTGGAAACTGCATCTGATTCCCCACTCTCCACAAACCCGTACATTCAATTATCTCTAAGTCGTAACCATTCTGCCTCCCAAATATCTCTTGGGTCTGTGTCCAATTCTGCAACCCCACTCATAGTTCAGGCCCACTGTCATCCTTCACCTGGGGATGAGAACAGCTTTTGCTGGCTGCTTGCCTTGGGCTCAGTCTGCCTCATGTCAACTCTTTCTCCATGCTGGGCAAGGGTGGTATTTTGTTAAGTGCTACACCCCTTGTTAAGAGAGAACTCGAACCCCATTAGATCCTTTGGTAACTATTTCTATTTATTTTTTGACCCTTATGCATTGAGTACTCCAGTAATATTCTTATTCTCTAATAAGATAATAAAATATTGCAAATTACAGAAGAAACAGTAACTGTGTATATAGTAACATACACTATATTAGGCACACTAGATAACCCTTGCAACAAGCTCACGTGTTAAGAGCCGTCTGTATTTCCATTTTACATGGGGGAAACTGAGACCACCACAATAATGACAGACCTGGCATTTGAATATACGTCTGTCTGCTTCCCAAGCCCATGCCTTCCACCAGGCCTCGGTTTGCTCAGACTTTACTGAATTACTTGAAGCTTGCTTTCTCCTATTTCTGTTTGTTTGAATATACTTTTGCTCCTGCTTCAAAACATTCCTTACCTTTGTCCACCTGCTTGAGTGTTATTCATCTGTTGCTGCTCATTCTGGTAATGGTGTCTTCTGTGGAGACTTTCCCTGGTCTTTGACCTGCTCCAGCTTAGACCTTCTCTCCAGCAGGGCCCACAGCCCTTACTGCTGGGTTGACACTATTTCCTTGATGATCAATGAGTAACATGCGAGCAAGGATGTGGTCCAAGCAGAAATGGTTTATATTATATTCAGGTTTCCCAGTAAGGGCAAAGCAATTCTTCTTCTTCCATGTAATCCTGAATTGGCCATTAGTATGTGAATATGCAGGCAAACTTGCCTGGGGGCAGACATTTACCCCGCCCCCATCTTGTTCCTTCAGCCACAACTCTGGAGAAAAATAGTCTCTGCTGTGCTAAGTATTGTCTTGACTTTTCACACTTGAGATGCTGCTTTCTGAAGCACTTCTAATGGGTTATCTTCTGGTTGGCTAGATTTTAAAATATAGTGTATTTTATTGCTTCAAAGAATCTACACTCTTTTTTTGCCCTTTAAGCCTTCATTTTAGAAGACGAGAGATGATTTATGAGAGGATAGAGTTGGGGTTGGAAGGGAAATTGGGTATCAGTTAGTGAAATTAAGAATTACATCTTTCTGTCTTGGGTGATTGTTCCTGCCCAATGACAGCATCCTTCAGCTCGGCAGTTTGCGAAGGTCACTTGGAGTCGGCTCCGGATATATCAAGTGAGTCAAGCTTCAGCAGTTTTCATTAGCTCAATGCTGACCTTTCAAAACCAGATGTGTTCACACTCTCTGTACCTTTAAGATCCACCCTCATAATCTCTTTTCATCTCACACCATCCTGGTGGCTACCTGTTCCTTCTTCAAGTTGAGTCAGCCTGTCGTCAATAACGTTGGTATAAAGATGACCGTGGTGTTGATGCCACCCTGCTCCTGCAAGTTTCAGAGCAGTTTATAAAGGGAATACCCTGGATTTGAGCTCTACCACCAGCTCTCTGAACTATGAAATGCTGCCTAACTTGGGTGGCTGAAGTGCCTGGCAAATGAAAGGTCTCTATGGCTGACAAACAATTGCCTCATTGGGGGAGTCATCCAAAGGCGCCAACACTAATCCTATTAGTCCAAGCAAAAGTCCTGGTGCTACAATGAAATGTGTAAATATTTGTAAATTCTCTAATCCATTTCAGCTGCCAGGAGAGGGTAATATGATAAGTCAAGCAAACTTCCTGGAGATCAGCAGAAGTTTATGATTATGATAAGCAAACACAACTTACCCCACCATGGAATGAATCCTGGAGATCAGGGCCAGAAATGTTTCTCCTGACTTGTGTCCCAGAGAACCCCCCGCCTCATCAAATTCAGAGGAGACGCTGCTGGAATCAGCAGACGTACCTGTTGGGATGGTGGTCCGGACCTGGCTGGCCCCTGGCTGGGCTGAATGTCGCACACAGTTCCCCACTGGTGGGGAAGTTGTCTGCTGCTGGGTGAGGGCCTGAGGGGTGGTGAGCGGGAGGGCAGGCCTAGCGGCAGTGGCTGGGCTACTCAGACTTCCACCCCCTGGGTGGATGGTTGTGGTCATCCCTTTGGCCAGTGGAGACCCTCCAACTACGTTATTCCGGGATGGTCCAGTTCCTCCTACAGGAGCCCTAAGGAATAAAGCAGAATTCAAATCAGGTGAGGGGGTTGAGATGTACTCACACCACAGAGGCCTCTGCCAAAGGGCTGCTATTACCTATCAGCCCTGGGAGACGAAGGCCAAATATTCAGGGGTCAAATTCCTAGAAACAATGCCAAGATAATCCTTATAGTTGAATCAGGCCCAGAGCTCAGGCTGAGCTGAAGGGCACTCTTCATAAAACCATCATGCCAACCAACTCCCAACGTGAATGGTCAAGAAATAGCAAAATAGCCCTGTGAAACAGAGGAGTAATCCCAAGTCAATCAAACATTTTGTACCAGAGCTTCTGCCTTAATTCATTCTAACAAACAGCTGTGCATCCCCAAACACATCCAGAAAAAGTGGATGACTCGGCTATGTCCCACCAGGCTTTAAAACATCTGACAGTGTAGCAGGGGAAAAACAATGGAAAGAACAGCCCACTCCCTTTGGACACAACCACCATCTTGTTTTGGCCGGCCCTTGACCAAAACTTCTGGGAAAGGGCACAGAAAACATGACATCCTTCTCAGGGATGTCAAAAAACTTGTAGTCTCAGGCCAGAAATAGATGCCCTTTCACCCCAAAGTTTCCAGATGAAACTAGCTTAGAGTGTTTAAGAAATAACAAGAGGAACACAGCAACTTTGGAAATGGGACTTTTAACTCTTGCCCCTGCCAAGTATTTATGCTAAACTCATGCACTGGCTGTGGGGGTGTAAGATTTTGCAGGACTTAATTAAGGGAGTAAAAGCTTTTCAGTTTCAGAGGGGAACAGAGGGCTTTCCATTTGTCCAAGAGGTCACTGAAATCAGCAGTTGGGAAAACCTCCCCTTCTGTCTCTTCAGGATCTCAATTGTGAGCCAAGAGGAACCAAGGGTGGGAGAAAACATGTACGGTGGGACCCTTGCCCTCTGCTGAGTCAAGTCCATGGACACCATGTCCTGGTGTGGTTTGGTACCAAAGGGCTGCGAGCTCAATCAGAGGAGCGTCCTCCAGCAGCACCATCAGTTTTTCTGCATAACGGCTAAGGGAAGACGGGTCTTGGGTAGCTAGACCTTCCTTTTATTAGCCCTCAGAACAGTCATGAAATTAGCCTATCCTAAATAACCCTGCCAGCAAAATGGTCAAAAATATGAATTTTTATTTTATTTGCAACAGGTCGAATTCATTTTTATCCTAGGAGATAATGTTTTTAAAAAGTTAAATAAAGCAGACTCACAAATCATGGGTCACTCATTTGTGAGATTATATTAACAAGTCTGAACACAACAGCTGCAGATACCCATCTGCTTCTAGTTGACAGTGGCAAATCCCTTTACGTATGCTCTAGGAATGGTTTGGCAAGACGTCCTCAGCCTTTTCCTTTATTTCCTTGGCACATGCTTTCATTTCTAACAGACAAGCACTCCGGTCCCCCCAACTGATTTTTAAATGAACTCTGAATTCCTGAAAGGATCCAGAGCTACCACATCAACTCTCAACCCTCAACTACATGCCTGCCAAGAGTCCATCAATACTGCAACATAAATACAGGTCTGGGTAAAAAGGACGCTACCTAAAGTCCATCCATTTGACCACTGTCCTGAAAAGGTATTGATTTTCTGCAGGGAAGCGTTGGCGATTTTCCTTAAGAACAGTAAGGAGCTTAGACCAGAGAAGGCATAAACCCTGATGGGGGGCCACGAGGAGGGGCACAGCTGTCCTTCATATCTGAGAGCAAAGGCTTGGGGCAGGCTTTCTACTTTGCAGTGAGCTATGGATCTGGGTGGGAAACGTGGGCTTCTGAGATGCCGAGGGGGCACCTAGCAAAGCCTTCTGCGAGTGACAGGAGTGACAACCCATTGACCGTCCCACTCCCACAGGTGCCAGGGTGGACTTCCAACTGCAGAGCTACGTTTCAGAGTGGCTGGACCTAAGTGGTTCTCTCTTGCCCTCTACTTCTTCAGAAAACAAAAACCAAAAACAAAAAAACAGCAGGTAGGAGGTGAGAGGACTGAATCTTATTCACTGGAGAACTTTCTTATAAAAAGTCCCAGATGGATAAAACGGGAAATTATACGTTGTATGGATGTTACCAGAATGAAAACAACCACCCCCTCAAACCTGTAGAAATATATGACACAAAGAGTGACCACAATGTCAACTACAGACTATAATAATTATAAGAATATTGGTTCATCACTTGTAACAAAGGGTATTACACTAATGTAAATGTTAATAATAGGGAAAGCTGTGTGTGTGTGTGTGGGGACTATATGGGAATTTTACTATCTGCAAGGCTTTTCTCTAAACCCACAACTGCTCTAATTAAAAAAAAAGTCCCAGGTGGTAGGGGAAGACAGTGCTTGAAGCTAAATTTTGAGCAAAATGATCAGATTTCATTTATTTACCCAACATGCATTTCTTTAGCACCTAGTTTGTGCAAATGGTAAGCAAATGGCAAGCACCTAGCATGTGCAAGATGCTGCAGGCACGCAAAGCCGGAGACGGCTACTGCGGTCAAGAAGTTTACATAGTTGGAAGGGTAGGTTCACTGCACAGCGAGCCTTAGAACCAGCAGTCCTTGCCAACAGATGCTCACGATGATATCGGAGAAAGAATGATCCATTCTGATCAGTGCAGGGAAGGGGTGATCAGAAGGCTTTATATAGCCAGTGGGCTTAGAATTGGAGTCTGGAAGGAAGTCAGATTTAATGAGCTAGTAGGGAGAAGTGGGAAGGCATTCAAAAATTGGGGGTGGGGACAGCCTAAGTTAAAGCTCCGAGGCATGAAGTTGCAGGGTCTAAGTCGGTGGTTCAGTAGTGGCCAGATTAGAGGGGCAGGGCATTGCGGTGGTAAAAGGATTGGAAGGATGGTCTGGAGTTGGATGATTTACAGGGTCCTGTATACCACAGAAGGAAGCCAGATTTAAAGTGCAGTTTCAAAAGGGTTTATGGACATTCTACGGTAAAGGATTGGAATAGCAAAACTGGAAACGGGAGAGTTTTAGTAGAGTAAAAGCTGACTGACTCCAGCAAAAGACTGGCTACTCAGACATGATGTATTCATGAATGGAGAAGAATCTGTCATCCCTATAAAGGAGCAGATGATGTGATAGGGCGAAATCTCCCGAAGCAGGACGGGGTAAGGTAGCTGGGATCCAGACCAACCCACAAACTTAGGCTTCATGCTTCCTTGAGGGTGAACACTCAATAGGGTAGACCCTAGAATCTTGTGGAGTGACCCACATTTTCCAGGAAGGGACACTTGATGAAAGGACTAGTGAGCTTGTTTCCAGGCCAGTGCTACTCCTATGTGAGCTGACAGAGTCAAGGAGCACAGCTGGGTGGTTTTGTCTACACTGGGTGATGGGACATGGGCTCCTGAGCTCTAAAGGCACAAAGAGGCTCTGCTGCACATCTGTACCAACAGGAACCCCAGGCTGGCTCAAGTGGCTGCCAGAGGGGCAAATCCCACTGGGTTTAAAGAGCCCACCCCTTGCCTTGGTGGTTGCTCAGCTGCTTTGACCCACCTGGGTGTTTTCCTTCAAAAACTGAGCTGATTTGCGGAGGGGAGGGGGCTTTAAAAATAAACAAAACTGTAGGCTAAAAGACAGCACCTGTGAACACTGGCACGTGAACTCAGTACTGAAGACTTCCCTCCTTAAAATCTAGTACTGGAATGTACACAGCTGGGGAAGACATTCCATATCTATAAATAAGCATCAGAGAGCCTGCCCCCCCCCACCCAAAGCAGACATCCCTAGCTCTGTGCCAGCTGCATTAGCCCCTCTGCTTGGGTCTCAAGTTTTTCCCTGCTGAGGGTCCCCTGGTGAAAAACATCCAAACACCGCTTAGTTCTTAACCTTTCAGACCCTCCTGGGCCCAGGGCATAGTCCAATTTCCTCCAAGGTGCCACTTGGGCACCACTTGAGAAGCACTGCTTAAAGAATGCTTTGGGTAAGTAAATCCATTTAAAAATAAATCCTAAGTGTTTTCTCCCTTTTGCCTCCTCAAACAACTTTGAAAAGTATGAATCAGCCTAGCAATGTATACAAGGCTTTAGGTATTAATTTTGTTCATGGCAGCCTTGTTGCAAAGTAAGTGGAAACCCAAAGGTCATGTCTTCAATTTATTTGTGTGTCCTAGAGTGGTAACACTGGGCTGGAAGGAGCTTTGGTGAGTCCAACTGACCAAATAAAAATCAAGCCATGGCACCCCTTGTGGAAAATTCTCAAGACAACTCTGGATTATCTCTTTGGTGAATTTAAAAAATGCTTTCCATTCTATTAAAGTAATATAATAGAAGAACACAGGAAAGCATAAGGAAGAAAAACTTTTGAAAAGTTCCCACAATGCTACCGCTCGATAGCAATTGTTAACTTTGGGCAATGTATCCTTTTTACTTGGCATACACACGCATATGTGTGTATGTTTATATATGACAAATCTAAATGTGGGAACACATATATATGTTACCTCCCCCCCCCGACACACACTAACACACACACTGGAGATGATACTATCTTTGGTGATTTTCTCACCTGGGTCATCTTGCTGCCCTGCCTCCAGATCGTTCTGTTTCTGTTCTGCTCCTTTAGGTTGCTAGTATCTGCTGAGGTCAAACCAAGCAACACCCAGTTGAGAAGGTAAGATGCCTGCCTAACTTTCATTATGCTGTCTAAACCGTCTTAGGTTGTAAGGAGACCTCAGCACTCATGGGCGCATTGCTGCATTCTGGCTTGTCCTTTTGTGGATTATCCAGACCACAGCATGACCCTCAGGCAATGAGGGGAGTGTGCAGGAAGCCTGCACCTTCTCTTCCCTGGCAGCCAACAGACAGGTCTTCTTGGCCCTCACCTGGAGACGGGGGTCACATAGTTGCCGGGGAACACTCCAGAGACCCCAGTCCTCAGGGACGTCCCCTTGAACCAGCCGTCCTGACACTTCTCGGTGACGCGGTACATCTCACCCTTGCGCAGCTCCAGCTCATCGTTCTTCTGCGGCTTGTAGGCGTAGAGTGCCAAGTACCTGGGGGTAGAAGGTGCAGGGGCAAGGATGAATGGACATGTCTATGGTGGTGGTGGTGGTGGGGGGGGCAGGGCTGAGCACAGGAGTGCCTGCATCACCTGGGCCATATTTGAGCACTCATCTTTGGATGAACCCAACCTAGAAAGAGTAGTTCATATCTGCACTTTAGAGCAGAGCTTATGCACGCCTTATCTTACTTCATCTTCACTGCAGACCTATGAGGTAGATAGGAAGAAAGGGGGATGGGAGTTTGCTGGGTACCCGTGGGACGCCAGCCCCGAGGGAAGGTGATTTTGCACATCCTAAGTCTGCATGGTAGCTGCAGCTACTGCCACTTTGCACCTGAAGAGCCAGGTTCTGAGAGAGCAATGGATGTGCCCACAGTTACAAAGCAGGGGACGGACAGAGCCGGGGCCCTGGCAACCTAGAGTCTCTTTGATCCTAGAGCCCACGGTCACTCCACACCCCTTGTGATGATTCCCACTACAGATGGGAACACAGGCTTAGGGAGGTTGTGAGTCGCCCATGACCCTATGGTACGTGTCAGAACTGGATCCCTGGAGGTTGGGGCTTTGGATCCCACAATGTTTGTCCTGCTCTTTCACATGGTTTAAAGCTGAGCAAGAGAAAACCTTCGGGAAAACAAAGTGTGAACTGTGGTAAGCACTGGGCTGGTTTTTCCTCTTCTATTCTGATGGGGTCTGGCTTACTTGCCTGACTTAGAATCTAATGAATCCGAGCTGGAAGAGACCTCAGAGGCATTTTAAAAGAGAAGGCTGTCTAAAAAATTAGGCAATTCTCGCTCATATTCATCCTTGTAATATTTACGGCATGAATACTTATTTGAATTCTACTTTTCTTTATTTGCAGACAATCAGAGTTCAAATTATGCAACTTCAGTGGTGAAAATCCTGCTCTAGAGCTTACAAGTGGTGTCACTAACTCAGCCCATGACCCTGGCCCGCCTTACCTTGTGAAATGCCTGCCTCCCCACGCTCACAGAGTAGTCACGCAGATGGACAATGCCTACAGAAGTGCTTTGCTTCTCTGGGGGTTTGAGTGATGGTCATTTTTTTTTGAACTGAGAATTGCATCGGACAACTCCCTTTGTTCACAAGACTCGGCCAGGAGAGTTGGTGAGCATCTAAGTTCAATAAGATGAATTTTAAAGAAATGTCATCTCCGATCACGCCCCAGTATTGGGCTACTTGGTGGCTGCGCGCAAGGCCCTTCCAGGGGCCACGGGGGTCCTAGGCTCTGGTCTGGCAGGGCTCAGCTGAGACAAAACCAGGCCTTCTGGGGCTGAGGGGCCCCATGAGGACAGGCTAGGACAGAACAAGAGTCTACACAGACTAATGATTTCCTGACTTTGAAATGAAATAAACTCTACCGCCCCTTCGCAACTTCTGAATCCTGTACACCTCCCGCACTGCTGCTTTGGTTCAACCACCGCCCTGTTTATCTTCCTTGACTCCCTTTACCCTCTCTTCCCTTAGGGACATCCTGTAGGACCAGAGTGTAACTGAAATCTTTTCTTTCACCGTTTGAAAAGATAAATACTGAAAATTCAGAATGACTGTTGGGCTTCTGGGAGGAGAAATAAAGCTATCACCAGAGAGGACACCTCGCCCTTTGTGGACATAAGTATCCACATTTTCGACACGCGTCCCAGGTGATAAATAAAGGTCGTATAGCTCTGTTTTGTTGTTTCTTAGTGGGAACTCTGATGACAACAGAGGAATTACTAATAATGGGAAAGTCACACAGAACAGCATTTACACAACGAAAGCCAGCACACTCCTAGGCAGCGGACTGCCTCGTGTGGGGAGAAGAGCCCCCCACACCTCTCAGAGCTCAGGCAAAGAAGCAAGGGAAAAGTATCGCTGTGGTGGTGGGAGGCTTGCGAGCCAATAAAAATGATGCACGGCTTTTCACACCTCTTCTGGAGGAAATATAATTGAAGCATAAATCCCGTTTAAGTTTGCCTCATTCTGTCTCTTTATGATGTCAGAACAATCTTTCTGATTCTGTGGCCGGTAAATAAACAGTGGTAATGAGTGGAATGCCGAGCCCGGGGGAGCGGTTGCTTGGGGCACGCTTGGGATGATGTGCATGTGCGTGTGACACAGGTCTAATCGAATACTTAGATTTCTTTCTTTCTTCTTTTTTTTTTTTGTATGGGCAGGCACCGGGAATCGAACCCTGGTCTCCAGCATGGCAGGCGAGAACTCTGCCACTGAGCCACCGTGGCCCGCCCGAACACTTAGATTTCATTAGTCACCAGCTGGGGAAACCATTTGCACCGCCTTTGTTCCGTGTGCATAATCAGGTAGCAACATGGAGATCTCATCAGCTGCCTGATGGGCAACAGGAGGCCGAGGACAAGTCCAAGTCCAAACACGTTAAAACAAAGCTTGCCTGAAATGAGAGTTCTGTTCCCATCACCACTGGGTCCTGGTCAAAGGCCGGTGGGCATGGGGCGGAGATGTGGGTTACAAGCTGCAAGGGGCCCCACCGCCCTCCCGGGCCAAGGACCGGCTGCTCTGGGCCAGCCAAGGCCAACCCTGGCAGCATTCTGCATTGCCGGGCTGGCAGGGAGCCATGGACTCTGGTGACCACGGGGACGGGTTTGGCTTGCCAGGGCTCCAGACCGCAGAGGGAGCCCGAGTGCCCCAGGAACCCAGTCCTGGGCTGCACTGCCATGGCCTCCCGGCTGGTGGGGCCAACCCGTCTTCCCTCCTTATCCACCCAGGTCCCAAGCTGCTTGCCACCATCACTCCTTCCCACATGAGAGACTGGACTGCTGCGGCCATCGCACTTTGGTATCTCGGAGTCACACTCAGACGGGTTCCTCTGTTTGATCCCGACTCTGGCCAAAGCGCTAAGCCCCATTCACATCTTGCCTGCACTGCGTCACGTACATGTGGGCCTTGGATCATAAAATACTTAAATAAGGAAAGCATTCTGTTTCATTGAAATCATATGCAGGATGCTTCCTCCCCTCCAAGTTCAGTTTTTTGTTCCACTGTGGGACTGGCGTTATTGACGGTGCCTTTCCCAAATGGAGTCTTCCACTCTTAGAGGCTTCGAGGGGAGCAGCTGACTTCCCAGGGGGCTGGGGTTGGATGACACAGAGTTTGAACACCCTTCTTGTCCTCTCTCATTTCCTCCCCACTTCGGCCACAGTCCTGTGAGATCTGTGGAACTTTGAGGGGTTGCATCCTCTGGTGACAGAACATCCTGTCCTTCTGCAGGAATCCTGGCTGGAGACAGCCACCATTAATTTGTAAAGTCCTTGAAGAGTGCCCAGTGGAGAAGGAAAGACAGGGCTCTGCGCTATTGGAAATAGACTCGGGGAAAATGTCATCTCAGGTTTCAGGTCCCTGAGGAACAAGACCCCCCGTATATGTCTTCTGGCAGAGGGGTCCCAGCAAACCCTGGCTCAGGGACGCTTTACTCCAAGCTGTTCCTTGAATATATCAAACACACTCCTGCCTCAGGATCTTTGCACTTAATTTCTCTCTATCCGGAGCTCTCTGATCTAATCCCACCATGTCTCCCTCCACTTGACTGAATGCTTCATGAGGCTTTTTGTCTTAGTTTGCTGTACTATCCCAGTATTTGGAATACTGTCTGGCACATAGTGGGTTCTCAATAAATATTTGTTGAAAGAAGAATAAAGAGGGGCTCTGGTTTTGAGAGTAAGATTAATACTGTTGAAGGATAAAGATGTGCATGTTTGTGGGTGTGCGTGAGATGCACACACATGGATGTGTGCACTGGAACCCTTTCATACTGCCCCCTGCTCTGCCATCTGACCTTGAATGTAAAGATAAGTGTGTCAGCTGACCTTGAATGTAACGATAAATGTAAAGATAAGCAAAAGCAGGTTTTGGTTTTTCTTCTTGAGGTCGGTATCAAGAGCTGGAAGGAGGAGATGGGAGAAGGGAGCCATGGGAAGGCTGAATGAGGAAGGATGAATGAAAGGCAAAGAACAGGGCGGAGATGAGGAGGGGACTGCAGGATGCAGATGTCTAAAATGGGAGGGGAAGAAAACAAAAGGAGAAGCAGAGTATGGAAGACAGTGCACGGGGGTGGAAGAGAGTGGGGGTCTGTGAACTGAGTCGGCATGGAGGAACACAAAGCAAAAGAATAAGGAAGGGGTGAGCTGGAGACAAAGAACGTGAAACACACAAAGGCATGAGGGAGGGATGAGACATAAGTCAAAGAAGAGAGCAGGAAGGAAACTGGGTCTTGCAGTCACTGAAAAGCTCAAGGAGCGCCCTATGTGGTGAATAGTGGGTGGCCTGCAGAAATACTCTCTCCTGCTACGTGCCAGGCTGTAGGAACTGGGCAAGTCCGGTGCAGAGCTCCTCTCTCCCTGGGTCAGTGACGGTAGCCATCGGCTGGGGCAGGGCTGGGGCTGCTGAAGCCGTGAGGAGCATTCTCCTGCTCCAAGTTCCAACCTTCCTTCCTGGGGCAGGGCGAGTGGTCTCCACGTCACCTGACCAAACAAGGGCTATCCCCGTCGGAGAGAAGACACGGACCCCCAGGTGACAAAGGTGTTAAGGCACATGCTGGCTCAGCAGCCACAAGGGAACTGGAGCCGCCCCTGCCCACACCTGGGCTTTACGGAGCAGCGTCAACTGGCAACCATCCTTCAAGACTGCCAAACTCATGCTCCAGGTTTGAAAAAGAAGCCAAGCGTCAGGAGCTTTGATAAATACCCAACAAACCCCGTGAATTGTCTGCCAGTTGTGTTTGTGATCCTGGGGGAGTAGCCATTCAATGCATGAAAGCTAATCACCTTTTGGGAATGAGTTGATTCTTTCTTACTCCACGTTATAAGATCCCCATGCCATTCAAAGGAATCAGCACTTTGTGCGCTCTCCTCAAAATAAAAGGGGAGTTTTGATTCTTCCCTGTCAAAATAAAAGTAAAGATTCTGTACACTGTGGACCTAAAGACAGCTTAGCTAAGGTCTTTAAGTAAAAACCGAGTCTTCTCTCGAAATTCATTTTTATTTAAAATAAACAGACATGGTTCCCAGTGAAATCCTATAGGCAAGATAATGGACATCTAAGAGGTAAACTTGGCCAACCCTCTGCTGTCCCATTTGCTCAATTTTGACTAAAAGCACCCACCCACGCTGCTAAGAGCTGGGGCTGTGAGCTGGACCCCACTTTCCTCCTGCCCTCTAGGGCAGGGCGTGCTCAGAGAACAGCACCATTTAGCTTCGCTTGCAAAAGGAAATCGATTTCAGTTTTGCAGGCCAGCTTGCCATCACATGGGAAGTCCAGATTCTTAGGAGTATGAACCTGATAATACTCTTGCAATTTAAGATATTTCATTTATGTAAATGCCCAGGGGTACATGACACCCTCCAGTGCCCACAGGGGTCGTTTCCTAGGCTGAGGTCCTCTGATTTCATCGGAGGGCCGTACGCATAAGGCGTCGCTGCCTGGGGACAGCCTAAGGACGGCCCCCCAGAGTTCTGCCCCCTCATGGGGCTGGTGGGCCATCAGCAAGACCAGGGGAGAAATAACAGGAAACGGGGCACTCGTCTCCACTTTCCTAAGCACCCCATGAACTCTGAGGCAGATGTCATACCCCCATGGGACAGCTGAGGGCAGGAAGCCCCCAAATGATGAAGACTCTTGTCTGTTCACACAGCGTGACAGGCAGAGCCAGGCTGCGTGGCTGCTGCAGCTGCCCCATGGGGACTTGAGGGGGCATCAAGAGACGCTACACACACTGGTGGCCCCCGTGGAGCATGTGGCCGGGTCCGGCTGAGACGTGGCGCTTTGGGGGGGGGGGGTGCAGGG
>PVIY010012888.1:0-60666 GCA_004026745.1 Myrmecophaga tridactyla
GGAACAATCTGGAGGTCTTAAGTTTCTGGAAAATAAATTTAATAAGTAAAATTGATATAGAGTCTTAGACAGAGCCCTAGGTTTCCGTCACGGTCTTCAGGAGTACTGTAGGTTAGGGATTGGCATACCATGGCAATTTTGTAATATCTGGCTGAAGCTTGCGTAAGAGTAACCCCCAGAATGACCTATGACTCTATTAGAAATCTCAGCCATTGAAACCTTATTTTATTATATTTATTTTCCTCCTTTGGATCAAGAAAACATTGTCAATCCCACAATGCCAAGGCTAGGCTACTCCCTGGGAGTCATGTCCCACCTTGCCAGGGAGATTTACATCCCTGAAAGTTATGCCAGGAAAGCCTTTTGTAGAGGTCAATTTCTGCTTCATCTTTACAACATCTTCAACGCCCCCAACGAGCTCATGCTCTCCTTTCTCGGTCCGCGGAGTCCTTCTGAACTCTGTCAGAGGCAGCAGACAGAGATAGATACCTGCTTCCAGGGGAGCCACTGGCAGGCCCTGTGTATACTGGCCCGCCCCCTCCGACCTCCCCAAAGTACCTGCCCACTGGGCGGCAGGCTGTTTCCGATCGCAGGTATGGTGGGTAGTTACTGCCAGCGTCCATCTGCGGCACGCACTTCCACCAAGGGGTTCTCGGCATCCCTCTGACCCCGCATGAGCATCACTGGAAAAAACCTCAGCCCAGGATTATCATGCGCAGCCGCAGTTTGTGCAACTGCTCAAAGACAACTGGCCGAAATCTCTCCCGTGTTTGCTTGTCGACCTGCGTGCTGCGACTGAGCAGAGAGGACTCCTTTGTCTCATTTCTACCGTGCTGCTACATAGGTGTGTGTGTGGGGGGGGGGGGGGTGCCCTTACTGGCTCCTGCTTTACAACATCCCCGGGTCTCATTTCCCACCCCCTGGGGTCGCAGTGACAGGTCCCATGGAAGAACCTGTCCATCCGTCTCTCCAGAACCTTCCACCGCAAAACGAGGCCAATGCGAAATCCCAGGGAGAGCCAAGCTTGTATTTCCCACCCTTTTCCTTCACCTGGAGAGCAGTACTCGCGATGGAGCTGTACGCGAGGAGTGGGCTCCGCGAGGTCAGAGCGCAGCGGCACCTCCCGGATTCTGACTCCTGACCTGCCCAGCAGAGCCCCAGACGCGAGAGGCAACTCCACGCGTGTTGATGGGATGAGCCACTCTTCCCCGTGTCTGAGCGTGCTCAGCGCACCCACCTGCGCGCTTCTGTCTTCCCTAGTCCCGAATCCTCCTGCCAGTTTGGCTCAGACATTAGCCTCCTTGGGGGTCCTCTACCCTGTCCGCCCCGGGCAGTCCTCTCCACGGCTGTCCCTTCCCTCGTGTGGCCTTTGGGTCTGACCCACACCCCTGAGAGCTACTAGCAGGAGGTCCCATTAGCACTTCTTGCTTGGCGCCTCAGACCTTGAGGGGCCACCCTGATTTTAATATACTACAGGGGCCACCCTAACTTTAATATACTGTAGAGGCACCGAAGATATGCGTTCTGGGTGAATAAATGAGTCCCTACGCTTTTACTTCTGGGGATCTTTCATATTCTTGAAAAACTAAAAAAATGCTTCGTTATTGCTTTACATTTTTTCTTATTTTGGATTGTGAAGCATTTCAAAGATATAAAAAAAAGGAGAATAATGCAACAAACAATTCCCATTGAGATTAAACAGAAACTATTTTGCTCTGTCGTTATATGTTTTTTTTTAATAAAGTACTACAATATGTTCATTAACCATTTGGAATTTGTTCTCTTTGTAGTCCCTGTTTTCTAATTCTTTGGCTTTTGTTTTCTCATCTACTTGAAAAAGTTGGTTGTTGTGTTGTGTTTTGCTTTGTTTTTTAAATACTAAGGGTATTAATCTTTTATCAGTTTTAATTATTATAAATAACTTCTCCCATTCCATGGCTTATGTTTTCACTTTGCTTATACAGTCTCTTATGTAGATATTTCTGTCTTTACTATAAGCAATTTATTAATGTTTCCTTTATGGTTTTGTGTTGTTTGTATCACATTTAAGAAATCATTTTCTAAAATAATAATATTAAAATAATCTCTGAAGTTTCTGTCTAAAAGTTTTACATTTTGCTTTTCAAATTTAGTTCTTTCATATATATGAAATGTATTTTTATAGATGATGTGAGGGAGGAATATAGTTTATTAATTTCCCAAATGAAAGGCCCGTTGTCCAAGCACCATTTATTTAGTGATCCCTTATTTTACCCGTGGATCTCTAATTTCATTCCCATCTTATGCCAGTTTTCGTACATGTCTTTCTGGGTTTCTGGTCCATCAGTCCTATTCCCTGTATCAACATGATGCAGTTTTAATTAATATAGCTTTCCAGTAGGCCAAAATATCTGTTAGGGCAATTCCCACTTACTCCTCTTCAAAATTGTCTTGGCATTACTTGATCCTTTGCTTTTCCATATTACTTTAGGACATGTTTATTGAATTTTACAAAAATCCCTGTTTTTCTGGAATTGCATTTAATTTGTTGATTAACCTGTGGAAAATTACTTATGATAATGAATTTTCCCATTCATTAATATTTATTTTGTGTCTTCATTTATATACTTAACCAATGATTCTCAATTTTCCTCTACAAAAATGTTGCTATAGATTTCCTGAATACCTTATAATTGTTTATGTGATTGTGAATGGGATTTTTTCCTGTTACATTGCGAATTTTCTGATTGATATTGGTGATACATGGAGATTTTGTTGTTTTAGAATCCTGATCTTTTATTTTTAGCAAGTTTGGTAACTAGCCTATAAGTTCTCTGCAAAAGACATATTTCTTTTTTTCAGTTGGTATAACTCTTGTTTGTTTTTCTTTTCTTACACATGCTAGCTAGACTTCAATTCAGTTTAAACTTAATAGTGGAAATCCTTGTCTCAGTTTTTACTTTAACAGGAATGTTTCCGAAGTTTCACCATTGAGTGATGCATTTGCTGTATTTTTAAGTAGATACAACTTTCTGTTGCGCCTTTTATCAAATGTGTTTATGTTTTTCCTAGGAAACCTCTCATTGATCTCTGTTACCACATTAACTTGCATAAGATTTGCTTACATTTGCTTGTGTTTTAATCTTCACTATATTTGCCTTTTCAATCCTAGTAATTTTTGTATGAACTATCTGTCACCTTCTATATGGGTCTTACTTTTTAGGGGGTTGTTATATCATCAGTCTGTTCAAAGCAACAAATTTTTCTGTTGACAATCCTTTATTTTATTATTTTTACTCTATTTCAGTGATTTCCATTGTTGTGATTATTTTCCCTCTGGTTTCTTTGGATTTGTTGGATTTTTCTTTCCCTAAGTCCAGGAATAAGAGCTTGTTAATTATTTTTCTCATATATTCCTTTAAAAGTATAAATATTCATTTAAGTATTGTCTTAACTGTATGTCACGGGTTTTTGTTTGTGTGTTTCCTCAATCCCTGGTACTCTGCCCCACATGTCCCAGAGATCTCAGTTGAGTTATTTTATCACTCTGTGCCTCTGTTGCTTCAGCTATGAAATGAAGATGGTAATAATATATATTTCATAAGATGGCTGTGGGGATTAAATAACGCAATTAAAAATAATTGAATTTATGTAAAATACGTCTTAATAAATATTAGTTATCATGTATGCTGTTCTGCACTATCTTGTCCAAATGTATCAGTTTCATTTCAGTTTTTTAAATGCATTTATTTGAGAATAATGTTAGATTTACAGAAAGTTGAGAAGACAGTACAGAGAGTTCCCATGTATCTAATACCCTGTTCCCCTACTGTTCACATATTATATTAGTACAGTTAATTTGTTACAATGAAGAAAAAACAATATTAAGATATTAGTATTAGCCAAAGTCAATAATTTATTCAGATTACATTATATTTTATTAATGTCTTTTTTCTGTCACAGGATCCCACACTACACTTAGTCGAATTGTCTCCCAGACTCCTCTTGGCAGTGATACCTTCCAAGGTGTCCCTTGTTTTTAACGGAGTTTTGCAGAGTACTGGTCGGATGTTTTGTGGAGTATCCCTCAATCGGCCTCTTTCTGATGTTTTCTCATGATCAGAGTGGGGTTAGGCATTTATGCAAAGAAGGTCATGGAGGTCAAGCACCATATCAACACACCAAGTCAAAGGTACATGCTGCGATTAGGACTTATCACTGCGAATATTAACCTTGATCACCTGACGTAGATAGAAGTTCTCTGATTTTATTTAACTTTTTAAAAGAGTCTTGTCCTAGCCCATCCTTCAACCAACAAAAGGAGAAATTTTTTAAAAGTTGAGATTGTGCTTACTCTTTATAATGTCTTCACAACTAGCATAGTGCTATGTACAACAATACAGAGCCTTTTATGTATGTAAAGGCTTTTATACCAATTAATATGAACGTGGTGGGTCCATTCCATTCTACAGAAGAGAAGTAATTCACTGTATTTTCACATCTGTCTCCTCATGAGGGACTGGGGAAACTACTGAGTGAGAGTTCGCTAAACTATGCTTTCTTAATCTGGGTTTAAGAATGAAATCCACAGTGACAATTTCTAGCTCTCCATCTAACCTCATCCAAACTCCAGGCAATTGCTATTGGGTATAAGGAATGTGGGGAAAGATAAAAATTAGTCGGGGCTCATATAATTCTGCTAGATCGTAGTTGGCCATAGAATTTTGCCAGGATATCCCTTGTGAATATTTGAATTTTTTTTTACTTTGAAATATCCTTCTATTTGCTGTTTTACAATTAATTGTCCCTTTTAATGGGCTTTATGAATAGTTTCAAATATCTCTTCTCTATGATGTCATTATGGGCAACATTAGAACCAGAAACAATTACAAAATACCTGAAAATTTTCCATTGGGATTTGGAAAATCCCTTAAAGCAGCTGATAACATTTAAATAGCTTCATTACAGTGAAATTTTGGTTCATGATCATGCATTTTAAAAAGTCCCAGCCAGAGGCCCTTAAAGCAATTCTATAACCACATAATGTTCCTATGTCCTTTTAGTAACAAAAATTTGTGTTGCACCAAAATTATTCCACGTTTACAAAATTATGCTGCTCTGCAGTAAGGCAAAAATAAATCAGTATGTTCAATATTTTCATTCTTTTTTTGCTCATTTTCTAGTATTCTTTCACTTAGAAAAACCTGAAGGATTATTTTTATTTGTGTTATAACCATGTGTTCATCCCCTCAGATTACAGAAGATACTTCTACCAGGATGAGCAGGGGAAGGAGCTCAGTTAGAATACAGAGCCATTTGCTTTTTTTGATTTACAGGTACTGTCATCGAATTAGGCATAAAATCTAGCAAAAGAGCACTGTGATGATCTCTGAAGGATGTGTGGTCCCATGAGTTCCTTTTCTTCCAGAGCCCTTGGGTGCTGTTTGACTCAAGAAGTATTTGGTCTTATGGGTCTCAATATGTAAACGACGTACGTCAGGATAGCAGTAAATCCTAACCAAATACTATAAAAACGGTACTGCAACATAGAATGGTTATTTTTATTTTGTTTCCAAACTCATCATAGAGAAAATGTATGTGTTCGATTTAAGCAAATGCTCTTCAAAGAGAAAAGAAAGCTTTTCAGAGAAATCCACCATTGGAAAGGAAGATAGTATTGGCAGAACCCAACTTTCTCTTTTGATTTCTCAGCTCATCTCAAGAACCCCTACCACCCCGGATGGACCTAAACGTCATTCTTTAGTTTGAATTCATCTGTGGTTCCCAAATGAAGTTTAATAAAAAGTGAAAGATGAAAAAAAGAAGGAAAAAACAAAAATCAGTATCTTTAAGCTTATCAATAATTAAGAAAAGGAAATTGTGGTTTAGCAATACTCTGAACTTTTATTGTAGTCATGCTTAAAACATAAACTTGAAAACCTCCTTGTCTGAATTCCTCTCTCCCAGCACCAGGGAACTGGTCTACCTGAATTTCTTGCTTCCCAGGCACCAGGGAACTGGTCTACCTGAACTTCTTACTCCTTACAGGGAAATATTCTGATTTTCCAAAACATAACATTTTCTTGTATCTGAGACAGGAACCTAACTTCACAATCACTTTCAATTTCTCTTCTGGATAAAAAGACTTTATATTCACCTATCTCCACATAGCGATGAGCCACAGTGAACAACAGAATTCATCAGCTCTGCCTCCTTGCTGGCAATCTCAGAGGACCCATTAAGGTGATCTTTACTACACACACACACACACGTGCATATACACACACATGCATACATGTGCACACAACACATACACACAACACAAATGCACACCTGCACATGCATGCATGCAATGCACATACATCACACATATGCATGCATACGCACACGCAACGCTGGAACACACACATGCATAAACACAAAGTGTACCCATTCTGGGTAGCTACAGAAAATACTTCTTTCCATACCTGCCTTAACCAACAATAATGAATCTCATAACAACATACTGTCTAGAAACAATATAAATTATAGACTGGGTAAAGTTAATAACAATTGAAGAAATTAATTAAAAATTAACCGATCTGCAGTTAATTTCTTTTAGCCATAAGTGTAAAATGCCATGTCTAAGATTAAAAATAAATCTTTTAAAATTGTGTAATTTAAATATTTCTCACTTGTACCATCTGGCCCATAATTAATCTTTTTATATACTCAGAGACTGTAGGGTCCTACAAGGAGGAGCCCTAAATTGTGTTTGGAGGAGGGAAATTTAACCTTGTGTCTTTCCACCACCTTACCTTACTGAGTTCATCTCCTAGCTTCCCCTACAATCCCATCAAAGATTCTTACAAAAATGTAACATTTCTCACAATCTTCCATATTCCAAAATATTCTTCCCTGAATCTTCAATCAAAACCGTCTCCTTAATTTCTAGTCTCTGTTGAAAGTTAAAAGGAAAGCACTCTGATTAAATAATTCCATTCAGGTACATGTAATTTACAGCCACTAAATCTAGTCTCCATTTTTTTTTATCTTGAGAAACATGCCATCCTGTTAAAAATAAATAAATAAAACATTCATTAAACTTGCTCTTCTCTTGGCTTCTGCCATACTGTAATACTGGTTGTTTTAGATTTTTTTTCTGTTTTCTTCTCCCTCTGGCTTCTACTTCTCGGCCTTTTCTGCAAGCTGATTACCTTTGATGTAGCCATCAAATGTTGGTGTTCCTAAGTCTTCATCCTAGACCCCCTAGACTTTCTCTTCCTGCTCCCTTTTCAGACAATTTTAAACATGTTCTCTCCTACCTGGAAGCATTTGGCCCTCCTCTTTACAAGAATAATTCACCCTGTCTTTAACAATTGATTGAAGCTTCATCTCCACAAAACCCTGCCTGACGACCCTCTTCAGTCTCCCACATTCTATCACCACCCTGTGTTCAAGCCCTTGTGTGCATCTGTAGCATCATAATTAGTGTTATCATTTAGCACTGATGAGGATGAGATGACTCTCCCTTTGTCAGTCTGTCTCCTTGACTTGACAGGCATGGTGCTACAGTCAACCTTAAATCTCCAGTGGCTCCCAAAGGGTGGAGGAGTGCCAAAAAGAGGGAGAGTGGTCAAAGAGAAGTCCATTCCAGGCATGGAGAAAACATAAGCCAAGACCAGGAGTTGTCCTTGATCTTGTCTTATTCAACAGTCAGGAGAGTCAAAGTGGAAGGTTGAATTCTTCAAACAAATAAGTATTTGTTGACTTATTTCAAGGTCCCGTGATAGCCGATGTGGGAGATAAATTTTGTGAAAGTATGTCATTGCTTCTTAGTTTTGATTATCTTTTTGTCCTTTAATAAAATGGTCTCTGCCCTCAAAACAAAGGTGCTCATGGACTGGATTGCTCAAAACTCTAGCTGTGGACAGAATTAAATAATTTAAGAGTTCCAAAATAGAAAGTGTCAAAAGATAATGCAAAGACTAATAATAATAAAACTAGCCCCAAAGCTATTCTCTCAACTACTGTACTCTTTTGCCCCACAATGTGTGGGATGAACAAGAGGAAGCAAACAGAGCAGATTTCAAGAAGGGGCCCCAGTTAGTAGACAATGTAGTAATCATGGTGTCCATGTCATATGTTAGGTTGGTGAATTACCAGAGTTCCTGACACATAGTAGACATACAGTTGTTTGTTGGAGTAGAGAAAGGCAGAAATGGGAGCTGATTCTGACAGTAATGGGCAGAGTGAATTCTGTCATGCTATAAGATCTTGGCAAATACTTATAAAATTCACAAACCTGGGAAATGTAGAGCACTGGGGAGGGAAATAGATGTAAAGCTTTTTTTAATAAGAATATTTGTATAAGGCTTTGTGGTTAAAGAAATTTTCCTACCTTATCCTCACCATAACCTCACCTGGTAGACAAGGGTACTCATTATTTCCATTTAACACATATAGAAACTGTGGCTCTTAGAGTTTACAAAAGGTTAAAATTTAAGTTTTATGAAAGGTTAAAGGATATATTCATTTTAAAGATAGATTAAGAAAACAAGTTTTTAATTTTGACCTGATGCTTTTTCCGTAATACATTACTGGCATTGTGTGCATTGTCTTTCCTGAGTAATTTGAAGGGAAAAAAGAAAAGACACCAGAACTGGTAAATTTTTATGATACATAGTAACATGATAAAAGTTTCTTGGTATAAGCATTCATCTCTAACTGTACCACAAAGAAAACTTGGCAAGAAAAAACTTAATTGCAGCTTTTAAGAATGCCTTTGTTTTACAAGTTATTCCTGTCTCTAAAGCACTGTGTCATGCATGATCACATTCATGAACTTGAGCTAACCTAGAAGTGTGGGGGCTTGTCTAAGGTGCTCAGAGCTGGTCAAAGCCTGTGGGGCACAGCTGGCAAAGTGGCCTGCCAGGGCAGCAAGACATTTCTGTAGGGAGTTGGAGGAGCACCCAAACCAGAGACATCTGTGACTGAGTTGACCCCTCGCCTGACTGTAATGCTGTCACCTCGGGTGGGGGGAGCTTAAGAGAAAAGCCCTGAGTCCTCATTATTTGATTTACCACAGCATTGCTGTAGAGATTAGAGCTGGAAAGAATTGAGCCATTTCCCAACCGTCTTGCTTCTTAGAATAATTTTTCCATCAAGATATTGATATACTGAAGCGGTAAAATTTCAGCATCATCAAAACTTCTTCCAGGTGTTCCATGATATATCTCAGGATATTTCACAAAAGATGTGAAGAAACTGGGGCATTAACTATACCTGTGTATTAGGTATGGTGTGCATTTGTCTCTGATAAGCTTTCCCACTGGGAGTAGAAGGTTTCATTGCAGCCATAGAGATGGTGTTGCTGATTTGAAGTGTTCGAATGGAACTTGTCTCTAAAGGGCTTATGGGCATTGTACATTTAAACATAGTTTTTTTGTGTGTTTTTTTTTAATTTCAAAAATGAACATAAGAAAGAGTGGTTTCAAGACAAGAAGACTGCCATGACATAGCTATCATGTCCTGTAATTTTGTTTTATTAAATTAAATCAAATCCTTTGTGTCCAAGGAGATAACAGAGCATAAAAAGAGCAGAAATAAAAAACGATTGATGCCAAAAGGCTGACCAATAAGCATGAAACATTGTCGTGGGTATATAAAACATGAGTAATTGAGAACCTTTAAATGATGCATAACCTTATAACAAGATCCGGTCTGGAAGGAGTCCTCAGATGGCAATTAAGAAACTGCGGGCGACTCTGTACACGAGAAGCTCATGGATAGGCATTTGGGTAATGAGCAATAGGAACAGAAGTTTGGCTCTTAAGTGAGTAGAATCTGCATTATTTTATTCATTCGTTTATTCATGATATCTATTTATTGTACGTGTCAATGTAAGATATGAGAATAACTCTGCAATACTGAGCAAATCCGTTAAAGATTTTAGTTATTATCCCAATTTTAAACAGTTAAGCCATGAGGCACGATAGGACTTGCTTTCATTTTCCTCCTTAAATCAACACTATTTAAGTAAGTCATTTAATGTATTTTCTCAGTGAGAATCTATGAAAATAGAGATGACGGTGACATCAGAATATTCTGGAAGAGTGGAAAACATGGCACCGTTTCAGCTTGGAATACTGAAACCATTCTGGGATTTTTCCAGCACATTCACAAATAAAGATCTCTTCAAATTCAAATCCTGGAGCAGAAGGCTGTTTTGAGATCTTAATTCAAGCAAATCACACATTGCTCTGATCCTTAGGGAAAAAGCCAAACCGAGCCAGTTACCAGCAACCCAGATACCAAACCACTACCGTCCTCTTGTGGTCTAGCAGATGAGATGCTTTTGATTCTCAAATCAGTTTAGGCAGAAACTAAAGCTCCCGACTCCACCTGTCCCATCTTCTGAAAGCTGCCACGTTGGGCTTATTTCTTCAAAGCACTGACAATAAGGGGGACTCTTCCCCTAATGGAGCACCCAGGGTTGGATGCTATGTGCTGGGAATGAGCAATGGGAGAGAGGGAAAGCGTGAAATTGCTGTGTCTCTAATGTAGGAAGCCTGCTTTTTGGGGATAGAGCTCACACTGAATTCCGGTGCTCACAGAGGAATGTTCTTTGACTGAAGTTGGGCACTTACAGTCGACCGGGCCAGGTACTGGAGTGAACGGTGCACATCACATGACGCTACAGGTATCCTGATCCCAGGACCTCTGCTCAAGCAAATGGGCATCTCTCAATCCTACACTTTCCGCATCCAAAATCCAGGAATTCAGAGCAGTCAATATATTACACTTTTTGCCATGCATTATTATTTTTGTTCTATGAGTTCCTTATTTTGAAATGTATCAACATACTCTTGTGTCATTTTGCTATTCATTCAATTAACAAATATGTATCAAACAATAACCATGAGCAAATCACCCTCCCAAGGGCTGGGATACCATTATGAGCCAACAGATATATCCCTGACCTCTTTTTAAATATCAGACTTAAAATACTCCTTCTGTCCCTCCCTCCTGCCCCCCACCCCTTTCTCTCTTTCTTTCTCCCCACTCACTTTCTTTTATATATTTCTACCTATCCAAAGTACCCACAAGCTTTAGGAATCTCTTCACTTTGCAATTAGGGATTTAAATCTTGAAAGTTGACAGCGATTTAGCCATGGGCTCCCTATACGCACAGACTATGCAGAGCTTGAATCTCTGGGCTCCCATGTGAGAATCTCAGGCAACTCAGTTTAGCTGCTGCTTGAGTCTGCCACTGGAAGCTCTCTGTAATGATGCCAGCAGCATATTTCTGCTTGGAGCAGAAGGAAATCAGAGTGCATGCTCTGCACAGAGGACCCTGATAGAGAAGCCTCCTCACATCTCAGTTTCCACTTTGAGCATAAGACAGAAGAGGTCCCTTCAGTCCCATTTTCCCAGGGCAGAGGAGAGAAGCAAGCAGAAGTTCCTAGATGTTGTGCTAGAGCCTCAGCCCTCCAGGATGGGAAGGGTAGAGCCCTGCACCTCTCAGGAGGGGGTGCAGGACTGTGCCAGCAACCACCCTGAGAAAACCTACTCACAATTCCTCAAAGCTGTTGCAGGGGAGGGGGGTGGATTTGTGCTCTTGTTAAAAGCATTTAAAGCCTGCTGAAGGATGAGGAGGCATCCTTTCTTTCGAAATGTTTTACTTGCTTTTGTTTTCTGATTATTAAAGTAACAAATGCTATTCATAGAGCATTTGGAAGGCTTGGCAAGTTCTCTATCCAGCTAGTTGTTGGTCTGCCAAATCCTGGGTCACTGGGCACTGAGTGGTTTTGGCCCCATCATGACTAAGCTTCAATTTAAAGGTCAGCCTGAGACCATGTTGATGCAATGGAGAACCAGCACCCCCCACCAAGGCCCCTCGCCCTGCTCGATGTGCAGGGTGGCAGAGGTCTGTTGCTTGTCCCAGGCTCTCCCTTTTGGATTGCTTATTCCTTCCCTTAGGGCAGCTCTGGCCATTCATTTTAATGCCCTTCAATGTGGATGAAAATGTTACAGGGAGGCCGTGGCCTGCCCTTCACCTATCTAGGGATTGCCTGGGGAAAGCAAGGGGGATTCTCAAATAAGAGTATATCAATCCCTCTAGCAAGCTCCAGCCTACAATCCCCTTTCAGAAGGGAATGCCCAGCAGCATTTTTGAGAAATTTTGCTCAAAGGAAGTAGGTGTCTAAAGGAAGAACCAGCTGACCTGAGTCTAAATTCTGGCTCTGCCATTTGGTGTGAGAACCCAGGTAAGTTAATTGACCTTCCTCACCTGTAAAATGGGTGCAATAAAATAAACCTCATACAATGGATCAGCTTAAATAAGTTAAATTATTAAAGACTCAAGAACAGTATCTGATGCATAGTAATACTCAGCAATGGTGACCAACTGTGTAAATCTCATTTTTGTCTGAAAGGACGTGGGAGACCCTTAGGATACCACCACCTCGAAATTAAAGTGCACGTGTTAGCCACAAAGGGGCAAGTGGAACAGCATCTCCACTTTCCAAAAACTGTGGCATCTGAGGATACAGTTAGACCAACCACTAAAATGGGAAGAGTAGAGTTCTTTCTGTGAAGCCCAATAGGCTTGACTTTATCCCCATGCTTATTCAGCCAGAGTGGATAGAAGTGAAACAGGTTCATTGGTCAGCACATCGAAAATTGTGACTGTGAGATGGAAGAAGAGTTGGGTTCATATTCTCTTATCTTGTGACATAAAGGAGAAAGTATGACTCATGTTACAGGTAGATGCTAGGACCCCACAGTTATGAGGTTTTCATGGTATGTGATAGATATAATAGCCTGGGGAAAGCATTGGTCAAACCAATGTGTGTTTGTTCCAGCGACCACTTAGCTCTCCTAATGGTTGGGCTGCTTGTAACTAAGGAAACTTCATAAAAGTCAGTTGGAAAATGCTTACCTTCACCCCTTCACTTTATAGTTTATTATTAAGAGCACACATTATGTAGGGGATTCCTTGGTGCTATTCTAACCAAAGGCTTTCTCAAGGTACAAGAATGTTCATTTTCCTTCAACTTTGGTGGGTCTCTCCTACACTGTGATTTCATTAGTCCAGAAATAGAAAGTAGTTTGGTGTCAGTTTATATTGGAAAGCTCAGCTGACTTGTTGTGTCTCAGTTTGCCAGGGCCACTATGACAAGTAACACACACTAACTGGCTTAACAACAGAATTTATTGTCTCACGGTGTCAGAGACTAGAAGTCCAAAATCAAGGCTTTGGCAAACCCAAGCTTTCCCCCTGAGGTCTGTAGCATTGTGGCACTGGCTTGCTGGCATCTTTGGGGTTCCTTGGCTTGCATCTCTGCCTCCATTACATGGCCATCCTCCTCTCCTTGTGTCTGCTTGTTTTCATTTGCTAAAGCTGCTGGAATGCAATATACCAGAAATGGATTGGCTTTTATAAAGGGGATTTATTAAGTTACAAGTGTACAGTTCTAAGGCCATAAAAATATCCAAACTAAGGCATCCAGATAAAAATACCTTGACTCAAGAAAGACCAATGGCATCTGTAATACTTCTATCAGCTGGAAAGGCATGTGGCTGGCATCTGCTGCTCCTTTGGCTTCTGGTTTCAAACACCTTCCCCAGTGGTCTCTGTATCTCCAACTGTTTCTGTCTGGGTCAGCCTGAGCTTTTTCCAAAGTGATTCCCTCTTAAAGGACTCCAGTAAGCAGATTAAGACCCACCTTGAATGGGCAGAGGCACATCTCCATGGAAACCACCTAATCAAAGTATCCCATTGGTCTGATCGGTATTAATCAGGATTAAAGAGCATGCCTTTTCTGGGGTACACACCATTTTCACACCGACACACTGCTCTTTTGACTTGCTCTGATTTTTGGCTCCATGACCTTCTCTGACTGACTACATTCAAATTTCTTCTGCTTATAAAGAACACCAGACATATGGATTAAGACCTGCTGTGCTTCAGGTGGGCCACATCTAAATAGGACTTTACAGGATTCTGTTCGCAAATGAGTCAGGGGCTTAACTGATGAAATATTTTCAAAGGGTCCTATTTACAGATGGATTCACACCCGCAAGAATGCAGATTAAGATTAAGAACACGTGTTTTGTTGGAGTGCACAATTCGATCTGCCACACGTGGTAACTATTTATGTATAACTAAGACCTACTCAAAGCCCACTTGGCAAGAGCAGATCAGGTCGTCCTTAACTCCACTATTCTGCTGTTGACGAATACCTAGGTTTTATGAGACCTACCTTATCTGATTGCTCAAGGGAGGCTTTACATTTTATCTCACCTCTCCCAAATCCAAGGCATTGGATGAGACCATAAGGTGAGCCTGTGGGTTCACGCCCCTGATTAATCTAGCTGTGGCCTCAGGGCACTTTTATGCTCTAATATCAGGATCTGAAATATAGGTAACAGGTGTGCCTTCCCCAGGGGCCACTGTGGGATAACGGGAAATGGGAACAAATTGTGTGCACTGATATCTGTGAGTGACCATGTGCAAGTCACATCACCTCCAAATCTGTTTCCACGTCAACAAAATGATCAACTTGTATACCATATATATTATAGCTAATAACCTATTTATTGATATAAAAATGTGCTAATTACATTTATTCTACTCTCATTTTAATACTGATCCTCAAAACTGCCCACTGTCCCTCCCCACAAATAGCCCATTCTCAGTCCCTGGTTTCAAAATATTCATATAGTTAAGTTTTAAATTTGGCCTAAATATTTGCAATATCATTAATATAAAAAGAAAAATATAAATTTAGTTCTACAAATGAATATATTGTATTCATATCTTCTAAAATTTATTGCATGTGAAATTTGAAAAAAAACCTGTCCACTGTAGGAAGTAGAACAGATACTATTGTTTCCATTTACAAGGTCTGGAGAGATCAGTGATTTGTCTACATTCACAGGACTAGTGTGTGTGTGTGTGTGTGTGTGTGTGTGTGCGTATATATGTATGCATGTATAGAGGGTATGGAAAAATTCCTTGCCCTACTTGTTCCTCAGAGGTATAACATTTGTGTGAAACAGGTTTTATAGGAGAAAGCATTATGGAAGTAGTAAAATTTTTATTGTTAATTAAGCATTTCAAATAAATCAGTGTACTCATCAAAGACAGTTTTGGCCGCTCCAAAAACCAATAAATGCAGGTGTTTTAATTGTTTCTGGCTTTTTAAAGAGGCATTTAAGATGTAAAGAAAAGATAATTCCATCCTCAGTTTTTGGAACTCTGTGAGAGTATACAATGAATAGCAAAAGCTGGAGAAACATATCAACAGATTTTTTTTTAAAGATGAAGTTGCCATTAAAATGGCCATCCTGCCATTAAGCATGACCACCGAGGAAAGGGCTGAGGGCCCCGTGGCCTCCTGCCCCTGCTGGCACTGTGCATGGACCACCAGGTATAAGGCAGGATTCAGAGGGGGCTTCCCTACAGGGCTCCTGCATTTACCTGTGCATTTCACATCAGGGCTTAACGTCCACTCTTAGCTCTAAATTTGGGGGCAATCTATTTGAAAGATTTTATTCAAAGGCATCCTATTGTGTGGTGTCTCTCAGGAAGTGGCTGGGGCTGCAGGAACAGATGACTCATTGCTTTGGCTCGGGCAGATCTTAGAGACCTATTGGTTATTTTGTCTACACCGAGGATGGGGTACAATATGCTGATGTCATCATGACGGCATTGGTCTGCTTCTCTTTGAAGGAATTCATTTTTTGGCGGCGGGGGGTACTTGTTAGATCTTTATTTATCTTACAGTTGTGTTCTCAGCTACAGTCATGGAATTTTGATTTGTCAAGTTTCATGAAATTATCATCCAGAGGGTGAAGAATTCTCTCTCCTCTTTAAATTTACTGATGAAAAAAAAATTTTTTTTCACTAGAAGAGAAAAAGGAATTTTCTTGCTGAATATTTTCTTCAATATTTTCAAATGCATCTTAAAGATGGTTTTGGCAACTTCAACAACTGAAAGAGATAAATGGCATTTCTCATATTTAAAGTATTACATCAGAGGTAAGCGCAGTAAAAGGAATGCTACTATAATTTATTTTAGTTGAAAAGTTATTCTGATTTCTAAAACCATGCACCAACTACACATAATAAGTTCTTGAAAATAGAGAATTAAATAAATATATATATGTTTTTCTACATTATATATGTCATATATATATATATACACACACCAAACAGGTGGGGGGACTAGCAATGACAATAATATATTTATTGAACAATTATTTGACCTCTCTAATCATTTTGATTCTGGATAAATAGAATCAAATGAACAATGACATCAGTACATTTAGGCAACTTAATGCTTCAGTAATAAACGAGCAGATTAAAATTAGAAGCGAATCTCAGAGGTGTAACACAGCAAAGAATTGCTTCTTCACTGTACTGCATGTCTGAGTGGGCTGGCAGGGGTCTTTGCTCCCCAGGCTGACAGAGCCACTGTCTCCACTGCTACCCACCAGGCCCTGCCGAGAGAAAGCACAGCAGCTCAGAACCCAAGGAACTTTCAGCTCCTTGGCAGAACTGGTAACATGGACCAACCCAACCTGAAACCCGTGCTGATTTGAAACTGTTATGTGCCCCAGAAAGGGCCACGTTCTTTTAATCCATCCTTGTGGGGACTTTTGAGTAGGTTGTTTCAACTGAGATGTGACCCAGCCCATTCAAGGTAGGTCTCAATCCTCCTTTATGAGGATAAATGGTGGAAACACCAAGAGAGCTCAGAGAGGAGAGTGCCCTGGAGATGCTAAGAGAGGACCCACAGATGCTCGGAGAGAAAGCCATTGGAAGCAGAACCTGAAGTCTACAAAACCCAGGAGAGAAGGACCAGCAGATGCCTACTAAGTGCTTTTCCATGTGGCAAAAGGAACCCTGGATGCCACGGCCCTTTCTTCAGAGAAGGTATCTTCTTCTTGATGCCTTAGTTTGGAAATGTTCATGGTCTCATTGTAATAAATAATAAATCCCCATTGTAAAGGCCAACCCATTTCTGGTATATTGAAAACAAAGCCCAACCACAAGCCCCAGAAATACAGTCCAATCACATCCCTAGAATGTGGAGAACTGGAGATATTTGATGAGCAGTATCCATGATTTCCATAATAATGCTGCATTCATTAATATTAGCCCACATAACTTTTTAAACTTTCAGAATCACTACTGCCTTTCAGTTTTCTTTTCAGAAACAATAAATTGGCATGGCAGAGACTTCTAGTTAAGCCTACCCATTATCCATGCTCCTTTTTCTTACTAACAAGAACCCAGTTTTGTTGAAGCAATTGTGTGCTCAGTGACATTTCCCAGACTCCCTTGCAGCTCACAGTGGTTACATGGTACTGTTCTGGCATATGAGATATAAACTTGGGTAAAATTTCTGGGAAAACTCTTTAAACATAAACATAACTGTGTAGTTTGATCTTTCTTCCCTTTTCTCTTTGCCCTCTCCTTTCTTTGAGCCTGGAACATGGATGTGATAGATGGAGTTCCTGCAACCATCTTGTGAGCATGACACAAAGGCTCACATCCTAAGGATGGCAGAATGGAGATTTATAATGAACTTGAGTCTCCAGTGACAGAAACTGCTTACCTTCTTATTATGAGAAAAAAATAAACATCTATCTTATAGGAACCACTTATTTGAATTTTCTTTTAGAGAAAATTAAGTGATTTCTGAAGGCTACAATTATGCAAGTAAGGAATATACTGCTCAGATTATAGCATTGATATTGTGTTCTTATTGTATACTTCTTGTTCATGGTTATTATATATGCCTTGGAAAGCTTTAACTGCTAGAGGAGGGAGCTCAAAATGAAAATGTGCAATTCCTTTTTGAACCAACATCCTCTACTTTTTCTCTTTTTTCACACTTTAATGAAACATATTCCACTTAAAGGAATAGATCATATTTAAATATAGGTAGGTGGATAGATAGATAGATAGATAGATAGATAGATAGATAGATAGATAGACAGATAGAAAGAAAATAGATGGATAGATAAAGTATAGATGGACGGGTAGATAGATAATAGAGATGGATGGGTGGATAGATAGATGTAGACATAGATGGTAGATAGAGGATAGATGGTAGATGGGTAGCTAGATGGATGACATATAGAAGATAGAGGCAGAGGAGGATAGACAGATGATAGAATGAAGGAAAATATAAATAAATGGATAGGTAGCTAGCTAGATAAATATAGATAATAGATATAGATAACTAGATATAAATGATAGGTGTAGATAGATGATGTGAATTGATGAATGAATGAATGAATGAATGTATAGATATATGATAGGTGGGTGAATAGATGATAGATACAGACACATAGATATAGATAGATGGTAGATATAGATGACAGATCTAAAGATAAAGAGATGATAAATAGAGATGATAAATGATAGATTTAGAAGATGGAGAGAGAGGGAGAGAGAGAAAGAGATGTGGATGAATGGGTAGATGAGTCGATAGATAGATAGAGGTACACAGATACATAGAGATGGCATATATAGATAGATGATAGAAATAGAGAGATAGATAAACACATATATGCATATACACACACACACACAGGTACAATAGAAAGAAGGATATAAGGCATGAACAACGGTCAATCACCCAGCACCAGCAGCCTAACAAATAGAAAAATGACTGCTCCTCTTAAAGTTCTTTGCTTGCACCTCCAGGATCCTATCATGTTCCACCTCTTCTTAAAGTAACCACTCTCATGGGTTTTATGCTTACCATTTTTTATTTCCTTTATTTGATGTATCCTTAAGCAACACTGTTCAGTTTTACCTGTGCCTTATACAGATGATATCATGCTGTTTGTATCCTTCTGTGACTTCTTTTTTACCCAACATTATGTTCCTATAGACTCATTCACATCAATGCATATAGCCATAATTCACTCACTTTTCACTGCTGTGTGCATTTGAATGGTATGAATATATCAGATATATTTATCTGTTCTCTACACATACGTGTGTTGTTTCCAGCTTGGAGTATTTACAAAGATTATCACTATGAACCTTTTAAAAATGTCTCCTGGAACACACGTACAAGATTTTATCTGGGATAAATATTCAGAAGTGCAGAGTCATTACTGACTGGCAAATTACTTTAGGAAGGAATTTGTACCAATTTATGCTCCCAACAGCAATGTTATAAGAGTTTCTGTTGTGTGTGCTCATCAGCCCTCACTTCCCTCTGCCATATGCATCCTGGCCTGAGGGGCAGCTGCCCAGTGCTGGGACAGGACACTCTCCCATGGGTCCAGCCTCACAGTGCCATGGGACCCAGCAGGCAGCCTGACAATCGAGTATATCACCCCAGTCAACTGACTTGTTTCTTATAAGGGGTTGGGTACTACAGCACGACAGCAAACCATGGGAAAGAATTTAATATATGTAGAAAGGGCACGATATTAAGATACCGCTGGAGATTCAAGTTCTCAGTGTGCCACTGAGCAATTTTATAACAACAATATGTCATATGTAGATTTCTACAGGTCTAATTTCCTTAATCTGCACAATTGAGGGTGTCAGATTTGGATATTTCTATAGACCCTACAAGGTCTGATGTTTGGTAATACCATAATTCCACTTTACAAAGGAGAAGACAGGCTCGTGTTTGACAAGCTGTGAGATTTATTAAGGTTCTGAAAACTTCTGACCACATAATCCTTTGACTCAAACTGTGAAACCTTGCTTCCAACTACTGGTTTAAAATAATAATAATTTACACTTGTACTTGGCTACAGGCTCAAATTAGAACTTGTCCTTAGCAGTGATTTGGTCATCACCCATTATTTACTCTGGAAACACACTCAGCTTTCTAACTTACTCTGTACTTTTGAGGCGTACAATTCACAACACTCGGGTTTTCAGGGCAGTGTTGTAGGTGTGGCCCTATGCAGCCACACCATCCGAGGGCCTTGTGGTTAGCTGAAGGCACAGCCACTGCTATTCTGAAGTTCTTAATACTTTTTTAGACAATAGGCCGGGCATTTTCACTTTGCTCTGGGCCCCATGAATTATGTAGCCAGTTCTGGGTGTTTCTTACATAAAGTCATCTTTACACAATTTTCCTCACAAAATACAAGCAGAACAAAACCAAGAGAAAGTGTCATGCTTTCTTTAAAAATAAGAGTGATATATTCATTCTTGTTTTTTTTTTAAATTGCAATCAACATGCATAAATGTTTCTTTGCACAGTTTAGGAAAGGAAGCTTTATTCTTAAACTTTGCCCTTCCCCTCACCCCCATCCCAGAGGAAAGGAGTTCCTTTCCAAGATTCTGTTCCTAGACCCTTTAAAACACCAACTTCTACAACCTCCACCCAAGTATCAGGTATGCTTTTGAGAGGGAAAGTGGAGGGAGGATGAAAGAGAGCTGGCAAACTGGGGAGCTTATACACATCACACCATCACACACACACACACCATATCACATCACATCTCACACACATACACACATGCACTCACATCCTAACACATCACACACTAACGCACATGCACATCTCATCCCTACACACACCCACAAGCATACTCACCACAGGCATCAACGCACATACCACATACATCGGCTCACATCACACTGCATCACACATGCACATACCCACATATGCTCACACACACAGACATGCCACACACCGAGAGATTTCTGCCCACAGCATGCTTGGTAGTTTTTAATATGATCATCAATATCTGATGGACAGTTTATGGGAAGGGATTTCATTACTTCTTTTATAGAATGTTAGAGACCCCCCCAAAAAAAAATATTGCTCCAGTGCTGTATATACCATATGAGAAATCCTCAGCATTTCTAAATTTGTTTCTGTTTCAATTTAAGATTCCCCCATAAAATAAAATTTCTTAAAAGCTGCACCTCATAGCATTTAAACTTAAAATTAAAAAACACTGTAATTCTTTTGATTTTGTTAATATTCCAAAAATAAATATATTACTCATAAAGGTTAAGGAAAATTCATTCCTGTTTATGGCCCAGCACATGTCCTGCATCGGTTCCAACTCTGTCAGCCAAACAGCTGTCCCCTGCGCCAGCTGCGTGCCCTGGTCGCTTAGAGACCTGTTAAAACGCGTTTACAGACTTTCATATGGACAGGTGTCCTCACAGAAAACAAAAAGCTGCCTTCTGAAGAATGCAATGAGAAGGATAGCGTATTTCACACTATAAAGTATTTTAAACTGGAGGCAGGTAATAAAAAAAAAAAGAAACGCCCGGACAAATTAAGCAATAAGTTAGTTATTTGCCAACTTGGCCTTGCTCTGGTGAGAAGGTATCTGACTCTGGCAGGTCCCACGTCCCAGGGGCAGCCGCTGTCAATCAGTTTTCCACCCAGTGTTCCCTGGGGCCCGGCTTTTCCTCCAGATGGGATGGGATCCCATCAGTATTCGTGGTGATACAAAATGTGTCAAGAGCTTGGCAAAGGAACTCCTCACTTGGAGACACCTTCAATGGTCATTGCTCTTGATAGAAGTATTTAATGGGATTTCTCCAGGTGCAGAATTTAAATTATAGAGAAAAGCTGTTCTTTTACTTTAGTGCCAATTGTATTAGACGCTGCAATTTCTGCGAGATATGAGCCAGTTGTGTAAGAAACATGCAAAGTCAATTTACTTGATTATAGGTTGCTCAAAATTACTCTCACAAAACCATAGGCTAGCCATCTCTGGCAAGATTAGATGAAAAAACGCAAATAAACCTTCTGAAACTTCTTCTCACCAACTTTTAACTTTTTATTTTGAAATAATCAAAAAATTGCACAAAGAGTTTCCATATTCTCTTTGCCCAGACTTCCTAATTATTAGCATTTTATCACACGTGCCTTAATAGTCTGTGTGTCGGGGGAGGGGTGTGCATTCTGGAGCCATCTGATGATAAAAAACTGGAAATGTGATGTCCCACTACTCCTTATTACTTCATCATATATTTCCTACAAACAAAGACATTCTTCTACACAACCAAGTAGGAAATCAGGACATAAACATTTCCCCAAAAGTGCAACCACATCCGCTGTCTGCCTCCAAGCTTTCCTGATATCACCGACCATGTCCAGGACCACACGTGGCATTTAGCTTTATACCTCTCATCTCCTTCAATCTGATCTTTCATTATGCTGACATTTTTTTAAAAGTACAGATCTTTACTCATTAGAAATACCCCTCAGTTTGGGTTTGTTTGGCATTTCCTTCTGGTTTATGCATTTTGGACCAGACTACCTTAGAAGTGATGCTATGCTCTTGGGCATCATGTTTGGGTACCCAGAATGTTGAGTGATCTCATCACTAGTAATGCTAAGCTTGTCACTTGGATGAGAGGGTATCTGCCAGCTTCTGTCCTGTAAATTCAACAAGTAAGTATTTCATACCCACTAGTGGATAAGTAGTTAATGAGCATTTGGAGGGAAGGAATTTCTTGGCTTCTACAGTAATGTAGAAACTTCCCTTCCTTCCCATTGCTTCATTTATATCAGGATGCACTCTTGGATTCTTGCTCTGCGCAAAGAGTTCCAAATTGCAACTACTTTTATTTATTCTGACGCTCACATTGTTCCATCCGCCCAGTGGGAGCTGTATCTCTTTAGCATGTTGGCTCCCATCATTTTTTGAGCGCTCCTTATTTTCTGGCATGCACACAAGTGCTCCAGGCTCACCGTGTATTTTCTCTGCCCCAACCCTGGAGTCAGCCATTTACCCATTTACCCAAAAAGTCCTAGTTTTTAAGTGGAATACAGTATATAGATAGAGCTCAAGCTTTGGGCACGAGGTGTGCTCATTGCTACCAGGTGTCGTTGTTTCTGGGCCCTTTCATAGGTTGGCTCAGAAAATACATGTATAAACACATAGGCATACATTTTTATCTATTTCTATATATATATCTATAAATACATTTTTTAATATGAGTTTACGGCAATACCTCCAATCAACACTGTAGGGTATGTTTTTAACCATTTCTCTTTCCATACATGCGATTTAACTTTGTCAAAAGTGGAAAACAAACTCTTCAAACTGCTTATTGGCTCAGTTTCGCCTGTATAACCCGTCTCTCAGCCAACCTGGCTAAAAGCACGCTCTTCTCTGCCAGGGACATCGCTGAACGCTCCAGCACAATGAAGGGAAAGGAGAAGAGAGAGTAAGGGGATGGGGGAAGAAAGAAGGAGAAAGAGTTGTTCTTATAGCATTTTGGTAGGGTACTTTTATGGCTTGGGGTTGTATTTTGTATGTTGCTTTTCGTGCTATTTTATAGCCATTCATTTTTATTGCATTTTACAAAATTATTGGTCTGTAAAGTTTTTGAGAAACAGCAACAGCAGCAGCACTCAGACTGTCACTGCAGATAGCTGCACTAAACCACTCTTCCATCCTGCAAACCGGGCTTGGCAAACAACTGCCTGCCGTTAACACGGCCACACCCATTTCTAAGGTATGGTCAATGGCTGCTTTGCTATAAGGCAGAGACTGTAAGGCCCACGTAGTGTAAAATATTTACTATCTGGACTTTTGTACGGAAAATGTGCTGACCTCTAGTCTAATATTACTATATAGCTTATTTATTATGTATTTTGTTTATTTTCCCTCTCTCTATTTCTTCTTCTCCTCTACCCCCTTCTTTCTCTCTCTACTAAAAGGTAAACCCATGATGACAGTGATCAGATCCGCTTTTGTAGATGTATGGCAAGCACTTGGGAGAATGGCCAACATATAATGGCTGCATTAGCAAATACTTACTGATCTGGTTACAGAAAGGGCCTTGGAGATCATTAACAAAGCTGGAATTCAAATGGGTTGAATGCCACACAAACATTCATTAACAGGGCCTGAAAAAGAACCCAATTAACCCAGATTTGTAAATGCCTTGATTGGTTCTATTTTCCCTCTCCATTCTACCTCTAGTGTTGAGTCAGTCAGACCACCTACACAAACACAAACGAGGCTGAACTATCACAGTTTGAAGTCAGTTCTCCATTTCTGTAGCTGTGGTTTAATAACTTTTAAGTGAGTAGCACTATCTTTGCAGAGTCTCTAGGAAAAGAAAAAGGAGACTGTTGGTTTCAGATTCTCAAGATACAAATAACTATATGAACCCCAGGTAAGAACTGACCCTTTAAAAACCTTGTCCTGGGCCAAGCCCTTGGCTTTGAGTCTCTACAGCACTTTCTAGAGTCTCCACGGAAGCTTCTCGAAGTTCTATGGCACCTTCTAAAGGCACACTGAAGGCTCTCTGTAAACCTAGCCAGACTGCTTTTCCAGACATCACAGAGCCCAGAAACCACATGCATTTCCCCCATCTTGGTGGGAGAAAACAATGCTGGAAAGAAGCCAAGTGAGACTGTGGCTATTTTCCCAAGGCATGGGGTACTCAGCTTTGAAGATAACACAAGAAAAAGATTTCCTTGATCCTAACTGACATCAAGGGTACAATGAATCACCAATATAGTGATAGTTCTTTTAGCAATTAAAAAAAGAAATACCCCTATGATAAACGTGTTTTTATCAATGGAAGAACGAACAAAATCACTGCGAGTTTACAATGGAGACATACGAAGGGAAATGGCACCTTCAATAGAAGCAATGCCTTACAAATGTTCCTTTCCAGAATGTTATTATCTAGTCATCCATTTGTTAGACACGGGGCTTCCACTTGCCTACCTCTGGGCAGTGGTTCAGAGACTCCACCGTTGGGCATGTACTTGAGGAAAAAGGATACAGGAAGGCACAGGTCTCATCCTTACATCATTTGATGGCCAGCCTGCTCTTCCATATTATTCCCTCTACATTTCTGTTCCTCTAGGGCTGATGGAGAAGGGAGTACATGCCCTACATTTAACCAGTTCTTGGGGAAGGATATGGGAGAAAAGCCTCATGACTGAGGCACAGAACAAGCACACACTCACACATACTTTCACCCACCACTAATTTATTAATCTATGCAACACATGTTTGTTGAGTATAACCATTAATATTCTTGATGCTCCACCTAAAACTGCAATCTCCCCAAACCTATGATCATGGCGCTACCAGCAAGTCTACCTAAACAAAAAGGAAGAAGCTTTTGTGCCGAACAGACCATACAAGCTGTACTGTATGTTATATACCTAAACACAGGAGATGCCACAGCAACAGAAGCAGATAAAACTCCCAGCCTTCCTGAAATAGTAGCCTTCCATTATAGTAGGATAGGAAGTTGGTTACATGTAATGGAAATGCTAGGGAACAATCAAGACATTAGTCAAAGTAAGAAGTGCTGACAACCCCATGGCTGGAGGAGCAAAGCAGAAGCAGGAACTGAAGAGTGAGGCTGTGGGGTATGACCTGGGATCACTGCCACTACTAAACACAGAGTGGAAGAAATACCCTGACTTTTCCCTCTGTCTGCCCACCAATTTCCAACAGTGCCTCTGATTGATCCAGCTTACTAGGAAGTCAGAGCACAGGCTACTCGGGAGAAGCAGGTCCCCTGCAAGCAGGGGGAGGGCAGTGGGACAGCTCCAGAGCAGACATGTGGCCTACAGGCTTATGGTGAAAGAGCAGGTACAGAGGCAGGAGAAAGAGCATCCATTCCAGAGCCACGAGGGCCTGTAATAGCAGGAGTTTTGGCTACGTGGGAAGGGGAAAAAAATGCTGAGGTTAGCTTGCATAGTGAAGAAATGAGGTAGACTAAGGTCAGATCACATCAGCACTTACGTTATAGTGAAATAATACCAGATTTGAGTATTGCTGCGTTTTCAAGGGCTCTTTTCAGACAACCTAACGCAAACACCTCTAAACATCTTTGCAGAAAATCCAAACATTCAGCCTTCCAGAAACATTTGTTGATAGACTTCTTACCACTAAGGTCCTACAGTAAAAGGGAAAGAAGAACAGTTGACATTCTTATGTTGCTCCAGAAACCAAAATAAGTCCAGGCCCATGAGCGTGGAGCTGCCTACAAGGCTTCCTAAGCACCGAACAAGGGGCTCTGACTCTGCAGATTTTTCACAAAGCAGAAGGAAATCCTGGCTCTTATATGGCAGTACAGTAATGAACCTATATTTCCCCAAATTTACCATATAAAACTAGCCAAGATAATGAAGCCACACTAGTCTTTTAATGCATAGAGTGAAGAGCTGAAGCTGCGAGGACCACCCACTCAGCCCTATCCTCACCCCACTTCTCTACATGCAGGGATGTAGGTGATTCTCACTGGATCATGGAGCATGGTTTAGTTGGGTAAATCAAACACTTTTGAGTCATTTTCATTAGAGTAAGAAGGCATTGTGATTAAAGCACTTGCTATATCTCATGACAATTTTAAAAGTTCATAAAATCCCAGGATCAGCAAGAATAAGGCTTTGTGCTTATAAAGTACTTTTCTTCTCTTACTATAAGAAATGCCAAGCCCTGCACACGTTTTGTTTTATTAATAATTACTATCTACCATATTGCCATAAATAGGGAAGGAGAAAGTATTGTGATTTATCACTGCGAAGGGGTGGGGAGTGGAACCACAGGCGATGAACTTGAGAATGAGCCAGGATCAGAAGTCAAGCAACAATGCTTGAGGTATTCAAGCTTGTTCTGAGAACAGCGTGACCTCAGCCCATGATGGCAAGCCCATGAAAGCAAGAGCAGGAAAGTTGGGAATCCCCTTAACCTTCTTGGAACGTCTGGGTCTGTCCACTGTGGCAGCAGAGTGGCTGTGTTGATGGGTGCTGTCCAGTGGAGGTGGCAGTAATGAAGCTGAAGATGCTGATGCGGATGAAGTTGTGGGGTGGAGTGATGTCACCTACCCAGAAGCACCTCTTCCCCGTGATCTCAAGTTAGCACCAAAGAACAAGGGAGAGCGATAGTAGCACATGTTCATTTGCTTGTCATGAGTAAGATACTTGTTTAAAGCAGGGTGGCATGCTGGGATTAGTGCAGGGGTCTCCCAACATGCCTTTGCACCTCCCCTCCTCTCACGTTTTATCATTTATATCTGTGCCACTTATCTGGTGGCTACCAGCACGAGGCCCAAAGACGTCTTTGGTAATACAGCCTTGGATTGTCTCATGGGTTGAACTGTGTGCCCCAAAATGCTATGCTGAAGTCCTAAGCCCTGGTCCCATGAGTGTGACCTTATTTGGAAACAGGGTCTTTGGAATTGGTGAAGATTAAGCCAAACTGGAGAAGGGTGGGCCCTTGATCCAATATGACTGGTGTTCTTACAAGAAGAGGGAAATTTGGACACAGACACACAGAAACAGAGACGAGAGGGCTATGCGACAATGAGGCAGCGACTGAAGGGCTGCAGCTGCAAGTCCAGGAATGCTTGGGATGACTGACAAACCAGCAGAAACTAGGAGGAGGCAAGGAGGGACTGCCCCATACAGGTTTCAGAAGGAACATGGCCCTTCCAACACGGTGATTTCAGACTTTAGGCCTCTAAGAACAGTGTGACAATACATTTCTGTTATTTTAAGCCACCGGTTTGTGGGACTTTGCTATGGCTTCTCAAGCAAAATAAGACAGATTGCTACTGGACTCCTATCAGGTTTTAAATGTCAATGCATCATATATGCAACTAAGTAGTAACTTCTTTAAAATCAGGGGTTGTCTTTCTTCCTGACATCCACTGCTGGTCCAGTGTGTAGGCTGAACAGATGGGTGATTGTTTGAAGCTATATGTACCCCAGAAAAAAAAAAACATGTTTATAAATCTAATCCATTCCTGTGGTTATGAACCTATTATAAGTAAGAATTTTTTTTTTTTGGCATAGGTAGGCTCCAGGAGTTGAACTTGGGTCTCCGGCATGGCAGGAAAGAATTCTGCCACCGAGCCACCATCGCCCACAAGTAAGAAATTTTGATGAAGCGACTTCAGTTAAGGTTTGACCCATCTCAATCAGGATGGGTCTTAATGCTATTACTGGAGTCTTTTATAAGAGAATAAAATTCAGAAAGAGGAAGAGAAAGCCAGGGAAGCAAGAAGCTGAAATCAATGAAACCCAGAAGAGACGGGAGAGGCCAGCAGATGCTGCCATTTGCCTTGTCATGCAGCAGAGGAGCCAAGGATCACCAGCAGCCAGCCTTTGGGAAGAAAGCATCGCCTTGATGGTATCTTGATTTGAACTTTCTTTTAACCTCAAAAGTGTAAGCTGATAAATTCCCATTGTTTAAGTTCACCCATTTCATGGTATTTGCTTAAGAGCCTAGGACACTAAAACAGGATGCTTACAGGTTATGAGAGATGCCCATTGATTCCTGACTGCTGCCCTTAGATAGCTGAGAAGCAGAGTATGGCTGCCACCAGCAGGTGCCATGGGGGAGATCACAGGGATGTGTGAATAACTGGCAGGTCCTGGCCTGGAACACTGCCCCATTCAGAGCTCACCAGGGGCAACACAGTGTCCCCAGGCCATGCAACAGCCACCACAGAGCTGCTGTATGGACAGATGGGAAGGGTGTTTCTCTCCCATTTAGAATACTCCCATTATCACTGTACCCCAAGACCACTATTTGTGACCCCCCCTCAAGTGCAGGGAGCTGTGGCGGGGGTGGCAATAAGTCCCTGAGAGTGGCCTGCAGGTCACTTCAAATTACCACTGACTGTTCTTGTACGAAAATATCTCAGCCGTTTCGCAGATATATTTTTTTCCTATTAAATTTCCTTCTTCACAGTTCTGTTAACTTTGCTAGTTAAACTGTCAGGCCAGTTTTGAAAGGGAGTAAAAGCTTTGTCCCTCCTCCCCATCCTGAAGCCAAAATCTATTTTGGTTCACATAAAAATAATCAAATTACAGCTCTTGGCATGTCTCTTAATTGGGAAAAAAATAGCTTGGATTAACTAGTGCCAATAAACGAGGTATTTTCAATTAAATGCTAACATTAGTCGAAATATCAGTCACAGCAGTCTAAATCCTAACCAACTTAAAACAGTATGTGTAACCCTCAAAGCAGCTGTCTGCAAAATAGCTTCTATTACTCATATGAAACTTTGGGCAATAAAAGGAGAAGCTTGAGGGACTCAGCAAAAAAGGGCAAATGACTCAGGTTCAGGCAGAGCCTGGGCAGTGCTGGGTTTCCCGTAGTAGGTCTTTCAGGAGGAAAGATTGTAGAAAGCATCCTTTTCCCTAGTTTCTAGAGATCAGAATGGGGCTCCCAGTGTATGCCCAGGGACCAGCCATCATGGGATTCCTACCGGTGGAGACAGATCAAGTGGCCCCTGGGTCTTTCTGGTTTGTCCTTAGACGTCTGCCTGCCACATGGCTTACATAGAGCAGAGATTTTTGCTGCACAGCTCTTCCCCTCTACATTGCCCCATATTCACCTCCAAGACAAGGGCCCAGAAAGGTCCTGTGAGTGCTTGCATTTGAGTTCTATATCCTCTCATTTATTCCATCTGTGGACTTTGCTGGCACACGTGGCCAGGTTGTGGGGGGCTGCCCAGGCGAGGGGTACAGACAGTGGTATTGGCACCTCTGCAAGCCACTCCTGGGCACCTTGGCACTCAGCTCCCTGGCTCTTCTTAGTGAGTGAAGGACCTGGTTGAAGACCATCCACCTTTCTCTCCACAGCCTTTCCTGAGCATCCTTTTGACGCCAGTCAGGCATCTGTTACATGATCTACAAGGATATTGAACGTGGTCCCTGGTCTGGAGATGCAGGTTTAATGGATGGATGGACATGAACAGATCATTCCAGTGCTGCCCAGGAGGGACCCTAAAGATGTTGGTTGGCACAATCATGGGAAGACAGAGGGACGCCCAGGAAAGGGAAGTTGGGTGACAGAAGCACGGTGTCTGCACTCAGGGATGAGCTCAGAGAGAGCCAGCTGTGCAACACATGCCCCACAGAGACGAACAAAGTGGATGGTCCTGCTTCAAATGTCAGCATGTCCTTCAGAACACTGAGTGAATGCACAAAATGCATTCATCACTATCTATTTAGGTTGTAGAAGATTATGTGCTTACGTTAAGATCTCACTATTTTGAAAAGGCCCTTTATAACCCAAATACCCTTAAAGAGTGGGAGAAAGATCAAAGGTGATGATGGAATTATACAGAAAAGAGTGGGTTTAACAAACGAATATGATTGTTGAATCATTATATTGGCATTTTGTTTAGTCTCCAGTATCTTAGATCAGCTAGAAGTAAAAACGTAAAATTGTGCAATTGTAACCTACACCAAACTCTAAAATCTTGTTCTTCATCTTATTGTTGGGCTGTGCTTTGAAATGTATTGCTCTTTTATATATATGTTACTTTTCACAAAAAAAAAAAAGAAAAAAGTGTTGATAAAATATATATATATATTCGTTCTAGCCTCCAATGCTCTGGAGCAGCTAGAAGAGAAAATCTGAGAGGATGGTATGGCAGCCCATGAAAAACTCTGGGATCTGTCCTGTAACTACTTGTTGAAGAGTGCTGTGAAAACTATTTCTTATTTTTCCTTTGCTTTGGATATATGTTATATTATACAATTAAAAAAAAAGTTAAAAAAAAAAGAAAAGGCCCTGATCAAAAATTACTTGCACTAAAATTGATTTTAGGTGTTGAACCCAGTTAGTGTTGCTAAATAAAGCAGGAGAAATTTGCTTCAACTAGTAACTGTCCTTAATTTTATGAGGATAAACTGTTCAGCTAATTCTTCTTGGTCAATTGATGATATCTTTTATTCTAGTAAATCTATTTCATGTGCTAAAATAAAAGCCACATATTTTTGCTTAGAAGTAGTCTTCAGAATCAAACAACACGATGCAGGGGCTTAGCAACCTGGCTGATCCATGAATGCCAGTGAGAAAACTAATAAAATGCAAGACTAACCATTTAATGTCTGCTTTTAGTTATAAAATGATTGAATCGGCCAGGGCCTGGCCAAGAACACTGAAATCACTCTGGTTGGCTGCACAGAGAGAATTTAACATAGGCGCTTTGTTACAGAGGAGTGGGGGGGCTGAGCAGGCAAAAAGGGAGCTCTTGGAAACCTGGGGATAACAACTGCAGGAGTACCCAGGGCTGTGGGCACAAAGAATATAGGCTGCAGTCATCAATCCTAAAAGCTCTAACGAGGGGTCCTGCAGAGCTGGGAGTCTGACACCTGAGGAGGGGACCCTCCCTGGAGGTGCTAGGATGTCAGAAAGGTTCTAGGAAGGCAGAAGGGAAGCTCTGCCACCAACCACCATTTCTAGGGCTTTCTGGGTGATGTCAAAGGGCCACAGTAAGGAGAAAGTCCCTCTTCTCTCTTCCTGGGTTGCAGTGTCCCTTCAGTGCCCTCATGGTCAGAACTTAACAAGTGCCAAGGGGCAAATGGAAAGTGGAGTTTACAGAGTCCCAGCTCAGCATCAGCAGGCAGAGCACATAGGAGGGGATCTGAAGCAAACAGGCAATAACTTAACAACTGGCACAATGATCTAAGGCCAATGACCAATTAAGATCTAAAGAAAATCTGAAGATGATACCAGTGTGTTGCCATGCTTGAAACTTTCTGTGGCAGTTAGGTTCAGGTGTCAACTTGGCTGGGTGAAGGTGCCTAGTTTTGTTGCTGTGGACATGAGCCAATGGCATGTGAACCTCATCTGTTGCTGATTACATCCGCAGTCGGCTAGGAGGCATGCCTGCTGCAATGAAGGATGTTTGATTTAATTGGCTGGTGCTAGCGGTCAATGTAGCAGAGTCCAAGCAGCTCAGCTCATCTCAGCACTCACAGCTCAGGCCAGGCCTTTCGAGATGCAGAAAGAAATCACCCTGGGGAAAGTTGTTGGAACCCAGAGTCCTGGAGACAAGGCCAGTGGAGATCGCCCTGTGCCTTCTCACATAAGAAAGAACCTCAGATGAAAGTTAGCAGCCTTTCCTTTGAAGAACTATATGTTTTTAACTAAATAAATCCCCTTTTATTAAAAGCCAATCCATCTTGGTGGTGCATTCCAGCAGCTAGCAAACTAGAACTTTCCAACAATGAACTTTAGAATAATTTACAGAAAAAAATTTGGGAGGTAAGAAACAGATTAAGGCAAAGGAGGGAAGCTCATTCCTGTTCCTAGATTTAGGTGGGCTCCTCAGGAGCCGTGCGCTCAGCTCTGTACTGCTTCATGTCTAGCACCTGGCTGGCACACCCCGCCCATGCGCCCCAGGTCTGTCACCTTCTCTGGACGCACTGCTAAACCATGTACCCCTGGCTCTGAGGAAAAATTCTGGACCCCGTCATAAACTCTCCTCCATGGGACCCTCTGCCCTCCCTTCTCCATCCACAGGTTTTAGGGGTAGAGAATGAAGATGGCAATGCCACAGGCTGGAAAGTGCCGGGCTCCCATGGGGATGCGTGAGGATGACCACCCTTCTCCTCCCCGGCCAGCCTGCTGGAATGAGACCAGGAGCCACAGCCTCTTATGGTGTCTGCTGACAATGCTCAGTTAACTGCAGCCAAGACCTCTACTCTAATTACTCAATGGGGGTTTGCTGAATGATGTAAAAAACCTTCTTTGTGAAACACTGGAATACCTTTCCCCATAAATGACTATAGAAGTAGAGTCACAGTTCAGGAACTCCCTCATTTTGTCTTTTCAAACATGAATGATTCAAACGCACTGGGTCTCATGTTGACTCCTGCTTTAAAACCCAGAATAATCTATTCAAAAGTCATTACCCAGGGGGTGCAAGGGTAGCTCAGGGGCAGAATTCCCGCCTGCCATGCCAGAGATCCAGGTTCAATTCCCGACCTGTGCACTTACGAAAAAAAAAAAATTCACTGAATGGTGCTGCAATAATGGGATAGTTGCATGGAAAAAGGATGAAAAGTGGCCCCCACCATAGCATACCAAAAAAAAAAAAATCACTACGCGTACCCCATAATGCCAGGAACCCAGGGCCCTGCACTGATTAGCGATGCATCCAGGACTCTGAAGTCAGAGTTGGATGATCTGTGACCAAAGGCTCTGCAAACATGCTTTCTTTCCCCTTAGCACCACTGCAGTCTGTTTTGTTAGAATTTGTACAAACCAGGGAGAGTGCAGGAAGCAATGAAGGTGGGAGTAGGCAGTGGTGAGAATAAAATGAGGAAATTAAAGGCAAGTGACAGAACAAGCCACCGTAAGACAAAGGACCCAAAGAGAAGAGGGGAAAAGTTTTGTTGAACTGGAAAAGTCCCTGGGTTCTTAAAATAACCTCAGGGTCCTTTTAATTGCTATCATACCTATATGGAAAGGGATGCTGATAACAGCCTTTGTGGAAGTAAAACAGGAAAAGGTTGGGAGACTCCATACATAATACATTTCCCTTTGTGTCGGCTTTTGTCAAATGTTTTGCTTTCCCCAGCGTGCTCTGGAGTATATGAACTGGACAGAGGTTTGAGCCAGGTCTTCCCCATCTACCTAGGAGACCACAGGAACCTGAGTGCATTCCCAGCTTTCGACCAGCTCAGGAATCAACAAGGTTTTTTGGAAAGGCCAGATGGCAGGTATTTTCTGCTTTCTCAGCCACATGGTATCAGAGGCAACTAATCAACTCTGCCATCGTAGAGTGAAAGCAGTCCTAGGCAACATTTAAATGGATAAGCAGTGCTGTGACTTTATTTACAAAAACAAGAAGGGTCTGGATTTGGCCTGAGAGTGTGGGGACCCCAGGTGGAGCTAATTAACTTGATAAAAACTTGGAGCTTCTGAGGAACTTGCTGTAGAGACAGATTTTTATGGGGAGTGCAAGTGTAGTTCAGTGATAGAATTCTTGCCTGCCATGTGGGAAACCAGAGTTCAATTCCCGGTCCATGCACTTCCCCAAAAAATAAACAAACAAGCAAAACAAACACAAAACAAATGAAACAAACAAATTCAACAAGCAGTGCTGCAATAACGGCACACTTGCATGGAAAAATAATGAAACGTGACTTCGCCATCGGGCAAACACACACAAAAAAAGTTTCATATGAAAGTTCTCCCTCCTCTTATGGTCCAAAGAGTTTGAATACCTTACACAGCTCTTGGACTTCTAGACAAAAGAGCTTAGGATGCATGTCCCACGGGAATAGGTGAGCCCACTTTTCTGGATGCTGGCTGGTGGGGAGTTGGAAGTTTTCTGCTTCTGAAGGTGGACTAGAAGAGAAATAGGGCTCTTCCTATGGAAAGTCTGACAGGTAGAGGGAACTCTCCTCTTTTGCTGGTCTCCTGTGCTGCCGTCATGGTAGCAGAATTACCATCCCTCCACTGAGACTCTGCAGTGCTCGGTCATGGGGCAGCTGTACACATCAGGGGTCCCACCAGAGCATGAAGCCAGGCAGAAGAGGGAATGGGGAGCCCAGTGCGGTTGCTTCTTCTGCTTTGTACAGCATTCATATGTCACAAAATTATCAGAAGAACAATTAAAAAACAAAACAAAACATGGGTACTGTCTATAAATAGAGGATCCCCGGTCTCACATCCTCAGAAGCTCATGACTGAGTGGCGTAGGTGGAAATGTTGATGAACATAAGAAGCCCGCTGGCTCAAGGAGATGAACATAATGCCATTTTACAAATCACTCGTCTTGAATCAAGGAAACACTTATTGACAGAAATGACCAGTGTTAGAATCAAAGCCATTCACGAAGAAATTTAACTTGCCCTCAACATCTGCTATTCTTGGAGAAGGGAATTTCCTCCTCAAAATCTTACTTCTGTAAGGGTTTCTATCCAACTGTGTTCACCTGGCTGACAAATTCTAGTTTAAGTTCTTTCTAATGTGTGAAATGTCCTGTGAGCTGCAATGGCAGAACATTTCACAAAAGCTCCAGGTCAGTGAGTTGTATCTTAAAATTCACTTCTCTAGAAAACTCTCCATAAGGCAACTAGTGTTGGAATTCCCTCTTCTGGGTTCTTTTGGCAGCGTAAGTGGGGACCTATCCAAGCTTAGTAATGTTTTTCACAAATGATATGAACCTAACAAGGCTCTCACAGACTTTGGAGCCCCTTTCAAAGGGCTGTCCCAGAGTCAGCAGAGGGGGGCAGACCTCCACCTTCCTGCAAGCTAGTGAGTTCTAGACATAGGACGGGCCAAAGGGTTTTCATCAGCCATACAGCTCAAAGCTGTCCTCAGTGGTGCACTCTGATCCTTGAAATTCACCCATTGCCAGTGGGGAGCAAGGATGAAAATGCTGGTAGGGAAAGACCATCCCCTTACTTCTTTCATATGGGGTGACCACCCAAGCTTGCTATAGGGGTGCAGAGCTGACCACGCAGAGCTCTTTTACGACTGGGAAAAAGTCAGCGGGACGACTGGGATCAGAGCGAGTTTGCAAAGACTCCTCAAATCAGCACCAGCCTGAGCTCTACAGGAAAAGGGCCCACATCAGTTGCACTGTGGAACACAGCATGTGTCTGAGCTAGATGGCCGGAGACAGGGGCACTAGAGAGGGGAGGTTCTGACTGCTTGTAAGGTTTTCAAAATGTTTTCACCTCTTTTCATCAGAAACAATTTCTTATTCTAGAATATTCTCTATATCAAGTATCTAAACTTTTTTTCTCTCTCTATAACAAGACTGAGAGTAAATATTTTTGTTTCTGTGGTCCAGGTGATGGTCTGTCACTACTGGACTCTGCCTAACCAGATAGTTCATAAACAAATGGGTATGGCTGTTACTCAGGGGGAAAAAAAAACCCAAACTTTATTTATATTAACAGGTATCGGGCTGACCCCTGCTCTATACTCCCGAAGGGCAATGCATGTAGTTTACAGAGAAGCATTAAATTATTCCACTCAACAAATGGTCACAGAGCTTTTCCGGGACTTAGCCCTTGGGGCGTGGGGGAGGGCGGGCAGGGAGAGGAATGCAAGGTGGGAGACGAGAAACAGCAGTCATGAACTCATTTGCATGTTCAAGGAATTCAGAAACAGAAGAGAGAGATTTAAATTTGTTTTGTTCGGCAGAGGTGGGTAAGGGAGCTGTTTTCAAGGACAGTTCATTCTAAGCCTGTTTCAACACATAAAGTTAATTGTTTGCTCTCCTTGCCTAAAAATATCCCTCAAGGCACTAATGAAATAGAAAACTTAATGGGGTTGAGATATGTGTGTTATGCTAGTCTCCAATGTTAAGGTGAATTTGCTTAGTCATATCTATTTCTTTATGTACACACACATATACCACACCTATCATACATATATAGTCATACGTATAATATATGCATGTGTATATATGTCACCAAAAAGTATCAAATCAATATGTATTGATGTGTAGGAGAGAGGGAGAGAACTCACGTCCAAGTTCCCTTCGTTGATACTACTTTCATTTAAGTACTTTTATACATTTTTATGGAGTAGGAGATTTACAACCCCAAAGCAGGAAATTCTCTGTCAATTCAGGAAAGAATAGAACAAGGAGTGGCACAACAATTACCCCTTTGCTTTACCCTTCTAGGGTGTGGGGTGAAGTTTGACTTGTTTAAGAAACACCCATTGGTAAAGGGCAAGCGTTGCTTAGGTCAACACCATCTTGTTTCCTCTCCTTACATAAACTCATAGGAAACGTGTAGCTTGGAGTCCTTGCTCACAATCTGCAGTTACATTTCTTTTTGTTTCTATCCTCCAACAGCACTTGCTTCAAAGGGAGCACAGCAAGAACCGTGCTGGGAGTTGATTGTTCATTGGTGCAACCCTGGGAACATTCAGTTGTCTCCCACTGAGCCTGGACTTGAACCTGCGACCCTGAAGCAAGGGCAGCCTGCCTCCATCACCCCACCCATTCCCCCAAACCACACATACATCCATTGTCCCAAACTTTTAATTTCTACCCTTTCAAAGGAGTCCCTGTTACATCCTGATCCCACTATATGTCTGTGAATAATATCTGGGTTTGTAGTTACTTCTACCCCTAATAACTTTATGGTGTTTACTTAACCTTGCTTTGATACTGCTATTGACTTTGGAGTTATAATTAGTACTACTAATTGAGAAAGCTTGATGATAGATTGAGGCAAATTGACCAGCCACTATGTGGGAAACCGGCGCTATGACAGTCATTAGGAACTAAATGACACAGAACCATTTTAATTAGACATGACTAACATCAGCTGCCTCCATTTTCAGGGTGATTAATGCTGGAATTCACAAATCCTGAAAGTCACATTACCTTGTTTGATCTTGAGAAGGGAGGGGCAGTCAAATTGCCTCTAAGAGTTTCTCTCTCATTTTGAAACACGTTTGACTTTGATTTAGGACTAAGCAGCTGGATATTTTCTACCTATTTGGAGTAGTCCTTCTGTGAGGTGTATGATCAACAAAATGGAGAGGTAAAAACAATCATTTAGGCATTTGGAAACCATAGAATAGCTATTTGCTCTTGGTCACTGTTTAATGCCAAACCCTTCTTAATTAAAAAGTAGTAGGCAAAAAATCTATGTTACGCAATCCTTTTCCTACCACTGCAATGCAATTGTGCTTTAAGGGGGATACATGTAAATTTTAAGTGTGGCCAGTTACAAACCTAGGGACAGTGATTTTTTTTAATGTTCTTACCTGTAAGTAATCCTGAAACGTAATTATTCTACTGAAATAAATGTCACCATGACAAGAAAGTTATACTTCAAAGGAACTCTGCTGATCTGATCATTCTGCTGGGACTTCAGCTGGAGTCTAGAATTCTTTTGTCCTATGCCCTGCCCCTGAACAATTATATTCACCACTAGAGATCAGTACCCTAACCCCAAAGACTCTCCCTGACCTCAAGCCCTGGCTTCCGACCTTCATCTGGATTCCCCACTGACACTCCAAACTTAATCACCCAAACTGCAAAAATTACCTGTTCCCAGGGAAGCCCAGATTGGAAATATCCACCAGCCTTGCTTCCTTTCTTTGTTCTCTTCTAAATGCAAACATGACACTGTGCTTTGATTTTTATGTCTGTCTAGCCTTTCCACATCTATAGTTACTTTCTAAGGTTGGAATGTGCCTCTCTAATTCTCCCTGAACAACTGAAATAACCTACCCAACTGTGAAGCCGTTACCAGTTGGTCTCTACTGTTTTACCCTCCATGCTGCCACCAGAATAATCTGAATCAAGCACAAGTTTAATTATACTTCTCTGTTAGTCACAAACTTCAATAGCACCCCACACACACAAGATAAGTTTCCAGCCACTGGTGGAGCCCCATTAGGCTATCGGTGACCTGGCCCCCAACTGCATTTCTAACCTTAAGTCCTGCAACATTTCCACACGGAGGCAAGTTGTGCTGGGGTTCCTGGTGGACCACCACTTAGGGGCAGAGTTTCCGGTCCAGTTTAGAAGCAGTGTAGAACCCTCCAGCTGGTTCCCTGTGTAAAAGACTCATTTCCTTTCCCTCACATTGGGTTAAAGAGAAATAAATAAGGATGCCAGATAGGTAACAGAGCCTTTGGTCAAAGCCTCATGTGCTGCAGTGAGGAGCACGGGAGTGCACTGGTGGTGTTTTACCACACATGCATCACACACCTGTGCTGTAAACGAAAGCCAGGTAAGCTTGCAGAAGTGCAAGAGTGAGCTCTAGACTGCCATTTTTGACATATCTTCTGTACTGTATTTTTAGAGTTGCTAAAAAGGGCTAGGATATTCATTAGGGCCTCGTTGAGCAAGCACAGGAGTCGAAATCGAGCTTGGTACCTGATTCTGATGACACTGATCACTGAAAAGCAACCTACATTGGCTCTGAATTGGATTTAGGTTCAAATTCATGCTTCTTAAGCTTTTTAATCTCATTTTCCTCTTCTGAATAATGTAGTCAGCTGCATCACAGGGCTCTTGTATGGTTTGCATGAGGAAATGTATATAAAGTGCCGTATAAAGCATACAATGCATGATACCCATTATTTACTGAACTCTAACTGGGAACATAGAAGAAAATAGCCAAGTCATTGCCTTGTGTTTAAATGACTGAAAAAGTGGGGAAATCTAAATTGGTGACTGTTCTAGTTTGCTAGCTGCTGGAATGCAATATATCAGAAATGGAATGGTTTTTAAAAAAAGGAATTTAATAAATTGCTAGTTTACAGTTCTAAGGCTGAGAAAATGTCCCAATTAAACAAGTCTATAGAAATGCCCAATCAAAGGCATCCAGGGAAAGATACCTTGGTTCAAGAAGGCCAATGAAGTTCAGGGTTTCTCTCTCAAGTGAGAAGGCATATGGTGAATACATGTTCCTCTCTCAGCTGGAAGGGCACATGGCAAACATGGTGTCATCTGCTAGCTTTCTCTCCTGGCTTCCTGTTTCATGAAGCTCCCCGAGAGGCATTTTCCCTCTTCATCTCCAAAGCGCTGGCTGATGGACTCTCTGCTTCATGGTGCTGCAGCATTCTCTGCTCTCTCTGAATCTCCAGCTTTCTCCAAAATGTTTCCTCTTTCATAGGACTCCCATAAACTAATCAAAACCCACCCGAATGGATGGAGACATGTCTCCATCTAATCCAGTTTAACAACCACTCTTGATTGAGTCACATCTCCAGGGAGATGATCTAATTACAGATTCAAACATACAATACTGAACAGGGATTAGAAGAAATGGCTGGATTTATAAAATGGGATTAGGATTAAAACATGGCTTTTCTGTGGTACATACATCCTCTCAAACCAGCACAGTGACTTTGTTTTATAAAACCTAGAGAGTAATGTCATAAATGAAAAGAAAAAAAAAAGAGAGAGAAGTTGACAGGAGTACTATGTCTGTACTAAGATTGGGTTCCAAGCCTCATTTCACCACTTTGTAGCTTTGATGTCTGGCTTTGGCAAATATTCCAACATCTCTGAAACTGTTTCCTGAGAAATGGGATTCATCGGAATTTGTATGCATTTTTCAAAGTTTGTTGTAAAAACAAAATTAAATGCTTTGGAAGTCACACAAATGCTGGAAAGAAATATTTTTATTGGATTATGGGAACACAAATGAAGAAGTCTTCAGTAAATTCAGAAAGCCATTGACCAAAATCAAACCCTAGAGGAAAGTCCAATTTCCATATAGAAATTCAAAAACAAAATATGGTCTGATAAGGCATTAGATTTAGGTAAAGATTCTATCTGCTATGGCAGGTAAAGTGAGTAATGGGAGGCATGTTTTTCACCTGGTAACTTAACTATGGTGCTTACAGTTGGAGAATCTTACCTCTAAAAAGAGTTGACTATACGCATACCTGATTGTACATGTGCATCCTTATATTTTATTCATCATAACATAAGGATGAGTAATTCATTGACTCTAAAGTGCTGTGAGATTCTCAGTGATTGACGGCATTCCCTGGAAATAATGAGGGGATATAGACTGTGGAAGGAAAAGGGACGCTAATCTCTCCCAGAACTCTTAGCACACTTTCCATTATGAGCTCCTTTGCCCCGAAAATCTCCTTGTGAGGTGGCTGCACCATTCCCATCTCCAAGGCAACATAGTTAACTTCTTTGGCACTTGGAGGTAGAATCCTGCTGACATGGTTTCAGAGCATTGTCTTCCTTGTTTCTGCTTCTCTCCTATTAACAATTACTGTAAGGAATTGCCCTTTCTTATGGGAATTTCTCACTGGGGCTTGGGTTGCAAATGGAGAGATGCCCCTCCTCTGTTGGCATTTGGAGCAGCATCATTTAGACCTTCATGAAAGAAGACAACCTCATTATGAATAAAGTTGTTTATTTTTATTTGCAAATGACATCCTCCAGTGTTTACAAAGGAGATGACTGATGGTGCTGAGCAGAGCCTGTGGAGTTGGGAGTCAGCCCCTCACTGAATGCCTGCACCCTGGAAATGGAGGGGCCTCTCTGTTTTATCGTCTTGGGCTTTCTGCTCTGTTCTTGGCAACCCAGCATCAGAGGCTCCAGATGACCACCAGGAGGCCCACCTCCGTGGCCAAGGGCACATTGGCAGGCAGGGCCCCTCTGGGCAGGCCTAGGATGGGAGTTGGGGAAGGTAGAGGACAGGTAATTGCAGAAAATCCTCTCACACTGGTTGTGTTTAGGGGCAAGACTGTTTGACTTCAACATTTCTGAATTTTCCAAAATATACATTCCAAAATTTTATAAGAAAAAAAAATCATCTTTTAATAAACATTACCCATTCCTTAATGTCTAGCTTATACAATGTTCTTGCTTTGAAGCTTTAATACCTTGCACCAGAACTACACGGTCCATCCGTGGTGTAGCACACACTCTCTTGAGTATTGCCACTTTTCCAATTCATTATGTCCCTAGGAGGGGAACAAAGACACAGATCATTTCTCCCACTTTGCCAAAAGAATCAGTTCAGAGAAGGGACATGATGAATGTGAAAGGATCTAGAGTCCAAGTCTTCAGACTCTAACCCATTGTCTGGCCAGAATAGAATAACCTTTTCCTGGATTTTCTTTGGCAAACTGAACTGTCCCTCTGCATAAAGATGGTCCAAAAGAATGAGTAAATAATTTTGCTAAAGCAAATTGTTGAAGAAAGTTGTGTGTGACAAAAACAAACAAAGACAAAAAGCCCTGGGAAGATGGACCTTTTCACCAGGGGTACGAGTTGCCATCCTGAGTTCTATGGTGTCCAGGACCCTACCTGGCTTTGCTCAGGCCTGTAGCTCCAGAATATAGCAAAGCTCTTGGTTAGTAGTGGGCATTGAATGAGTACAGCGTGGATGGGTGGATGGGTGGATGGATGGATGAGTCAGGGGCATTAAAAGCAAGTAGATTTGCCTAAAAGCAGACAGACATAGCCATATTCTGACAATGATTTTCACAGATACATTAGCTACTGTGAATTCCCTATGAAAACTTTTAACTTGTTACACTAAAACTGACAGAATGCAATATACCAGAAATGCATTGATTTTTACAATGGGGATTTATTAACTTGCAATTTTAAGTTCTTAGGCTGTGAAAATGTCCTAACTCAAGGCATCAATAAGATGATACATGGACCCTGAAGACAGACTGCTGCTCACTGGGACACTTGTGTTATGAGAAGGCACATGGCCAGAATTCATCTCTAAGTTTCTGTATGTGTTTTATCCCCTTTATAGGACTCCAGTAAGAAGATTAAGACCCACCTTGAATGGCATGGGTCACATTTCAACTGAAATAACCTAACCACAAGGTCCCACTCACAATAGGGCTGCACCCTCAGGAAAGGATTAAAAGTATATGGCCTTTTCTGGGGTACATAACAGCTTCAAACTACCGTACTCAGTTTAACCTCTTTTTATAATTTATTATAAATTATGTAAAATATGTAAAGTTTTTACATTAAAAGCTTTAGTGTAAGCAGGTCAAGAATGACCTCCAGAGTTTTCAGCTCATCCTGATTTGCCTGGGACTTTTCCAATTTTAGAGCTGTACATTCCATATCCCTGGAAACCCCTCAGTCCCTGGGGGAACTGGAATAGCTGGAAACCTGACTTCTCGATGGCCTACTTAGGACAGAAGACTGTTTTGAGAACTCGCCACTTGGATTTGCCTTTGCAGTTAAGGCCCCATGGTCACACAAAATTGCAGCATGTATCTTTGAGTGGTGTTCTTTAAACTGGGGAGATTGCTCTCAGTGGGCCACAGAACATATTTGCTTTTCAAAGGAACGGTTATCAGTAGAGAGATGGGAATGGGTGGGAAGGAAGAAAGCTTCATTCCAGTCCTATGCCTGGACAAAACTTCTCATGAGCACAATTTGGTCAGCATGTTCCTTCATACCAGCAAACACATCAAGCTTAGCGTCCCTCTCCTCTTTCTCCTCCTGGCATGCCTTATGTGCCAGCCAAACTGGAGGCTTCTGAGATCCTTCTTAAATATAGCCCATCTCGGAAGACTTGGTTTCAATCCCTGATCCATGCACTTCCCGAAATAAACAAACAAGCAAACAAACCAAACCAACAAACAAAAACATTCAACAAATGCTGCTGCAATAAGGGGATGCTCATATGGAAAATGAAAGAAATGTGACCTCCACCTTACAGCATACAAAAGAAAGAAGAAGAAGAAAGAAATATAGCCTGCTCCTTGCCAGCATCATAACTTTCTGGAGTAGAGTCTCTGGGCTTGGTCTGGACCCCCAGTCTCTCTTCCTAATTTGAAATAGGGAAAAGCCATATATTCTTATCTCAAGCAAGACTTCTCTAATGGAACCCTTCTGGGTCCTTTCAAACATTCTTTTGCTTCATTAAATGCTCATTGCATTTCATAGCACTAACATACAGGTTAAATGAATGGACTTTGGAGCTAATCGAATCTGTTCCCTCCACCTTTCAGCTGTGTGGTTTTGTAAACGTGGCGCCTCACTGAGCTCCCTTCCCCCGTAGGTTAAAACAAAGATGATAATACCTATTACATAGATTGGCAAAGGGATCCCATCCCCACCACTCCAGTGAAGGTGAGAACATCTTTATTTTTCTGTAAATAGAATAGTAATTATAACATGTATAAAGCCCTCTCTCTTCTCAGGAACAGCAGCACAGAGAGGAAAGAGCACAAACTATGAGTCGCCTGAGCTAGGGTGCATCCTGCTCCACCACTCGCAGGTACTATGAGTTACTGGGACAAATGGCTTCAATTCTCTGAGCCTTAGTTCCTTTCCTTGTAAAGTGAAGATGGAGATACTCAGGAAGTGCAGCAAGAAGAGAAGGGACAAGGAGTGTTCAGAGTTTGGCTGCGTGTTTAGTACCTGGCATCATCTTGGCAACTGTGTGTCACCCCATCTCAATATCTATGTGACTTTGGGCAATATTTGAATTAGGAATCAAGGGCACCAAAGTAACGAAATCTGAAATCGCATTTCAGATTTCATGACACTTTTATTTCATGACACTGTGGAAAAAAGAAAATCCACTTCCACATGAGAACATTATATCTAACAAAGGATTCTGTTATAGAATCCCTGTGTAAAATGTATGAAACTTAAAATTTTTAAATCTTGACCAAGTTTCAGACAGAAAAATTACAAAAGTAACTAAAAAGAATTCCCAGATTTCCTCCACCCTAAGTAGGTGCTACATTTACCTTATCTAAAACTACAAAAGTAATTGAAAAGAATTCCCAGATTTCCTCCACCCTAAGTAGGTGCTACATTTACCTTATATTTCTTATAGACTCTTATACTTAAAAGGACCCATAGAGAATATCTGATCCAATTTAAATTTTAGATGAGGAAACTGGACCAGCACAATTCAGTGATCTACCCACAATAATGACCAAGATACACAGCTTCTAACCCTCAAATAGGTATTCACTCCCACTTGCCAACCACACACCACCATGTCATCAAAACAGACCCCGTGTCAACAACTCATTCCACAGATGCTTAGAGCTGAAGTGGTATCTGAAGTATAGTTCACAGCTTTCCAAGATACATACTGCAGATGTAACTTACATTTATTGTAAATTCCTCGTATCTCACTATCCATAGCTTTTAGAAGAAGGTTTGAAGTCAGCAGTGACAACTGCTTTGGTTAAGTAAAAATAGTTCCATTGGGAAAAGTGAGAAGTTATTTCTTTAAATCCTTCCTTAGTTTGGAGAAAAATATTTAAATCAGGATCAATAAAAAATTTCTATTGTCCTTAAGTTCCTTGAATTATTGTATTTTTTTTCTTACTGGAAAAATCTCTTGCACAATTGCACAATCAGCATGCTTTGGGAGAATGCCTTTCTTTTCTCCCCCTCTCTTTTTGAGTTTGATGTGGGGAAGGGCATAAAGGAAAACAGAAGAGGGAGAGATGGAGTTTGATTTAGAGAACATTCTTTCAACAAGTATTTCTCCAAAGCTTATCTCTTGCCTGTGGCAATGGCACTTAAGTTTACTTGTTCTGCACCTGGAGCTCCATTGATAATGTTTTACAAGTGATAAAACCACACATAACCATTAGTAATATTCTTACAGCAATAATCTGTGATTGCAGGGAGTTATAAATTCAGTTATAAACCTAAAACAAATTAGCAAGAGCAGTTATCCTGTTCTGCAGCCAACCGGTTTATCTAGTTGAGCAAACTTTGCCTTGAACATAAAGTTCAACAATGAGCATGAATACAAGCATGTTCATTCTTATGATATGATTAGAGCTGTGTTGGGATTAGGGGCAGTGCTAAGAAGTTCACTGGTTTTCGTCTGGCTCTTTTCCAGTTTTCAAGTGGACCTGGAACATTTGAGGAGAGAAATCTGACTTGGTCACAGGGTCCTTTACTATCTATTGTTTTCTTGTTTCCCATCAACATAAGTGTGATGATCTCTTTCCTTCAGGAACAAGTTGGAAGTTCTTTGAAAACTGTAGTGAGTTTCACAGGTTGTGCTAGAATATAGATGTTTTTGTGGGGCAGATGAAAACCATAAATATGCAATGTTAACAGCCCACACCTGGGCTCTAGGATCACTTGCAGCTGGGAATGGTCTTCCCACCTACAGCTAGCTTGTCAAATTAAATCGTGGGGAGGCACAGATAGGAGAGAAGTAAGTTAGCAATGTGGAAAATTTTCTGACCATGTCTGAATATGAGTGAAATGGTGTTTTATAAACCTGTAAGGAGAGTTAAAAATTTTGGGCTATATTCTGAATACTCTATATTCCCTGTTGTTTCTCAGATACTGACTAAAAAGCAGCTTGTTTGGGGATGAAGGGGTCTCAGGATAGAGAAAACAAATATGTTCCGTGTCAAGCATCGTGGAATTGCATTCTAAGACAACAGATAAGGAAGACGGGATTTTATCCTACAACCCAATTAAAATTAGACTGAGAGAAACTTTGTATGTCAAGTGTTATTACATTGCACTATGTCTTTAGCAAAGCATGTTCATAACACCTGAATGTAATCTTACACTGTAAACCCACTGTATCTTATGATATGTTGCAGATAAAGCCAGAGGAATACAGCCATCCTTGAGAGAAGGGATAAAAACTGAGGGTCTGTTTGCTTCTTTAAGATTGGTGTTGAGAAAATGTTCCAAAGAGGATCTAAAAAGATGTAGGGTGGAAGACAGTGCATTTTCTTCAGTAGAGAACCACTTCAGATAAAAATGTATTCAAGTAGGATCAGGAATTTAGGCTTAATTACTGAGAACAACTAACCCTAAATTGAGAAACTGAATGAAGAAAGCAGTTCCCTTGGAGTCCATTTGACCAGTTAAGCCACCACGAACTGAGGAGCCACTATCTGGTCTGTGTGCCCCCAGGTGATGCTGAGAGCTTAAATGAAAATGTAGAATGATTTCACTGAAAATAAAAACCTAGAGTAGGACAGAAAGTAGATTTACAGGTTACCAGGGGCTGGTAGGAGGGAGAAGGGGTGGTTACTGCTTAATGGGTACAGAGCTTCGTTTGGGGTGATGAAAAGTTTCCACAATGGAGGATGGTGTGATGGCACAACACTGTAAATATAATTAATGGCACTGAATTGTACTCACAAAAGTGGTTAAATTGAGAAATTTTGTATGGTAGATATGTTACCACAATAAATTAAAATAAAAAAAAGTGATAGAGATTCCCTTGGATACAGCAACGCTATCAGGTACAGGAACCTGTCATTTTCCAGGTTAGCCATAATCGTACATCTCAGTCTGAGTGAGTGCAGCTCCCCTCCACAGCTTGGAGTCCCCTGTGGCTGAGAACTTCCTACAAGCCCACCAAACGACAACTCTTGTTTTCAGGACCCAAATGTGAGCTTCATTTAACAGTTTGTATGAGGTCCTCTCTGATTTTAAATCTAAATTTCAATTGGGGATTAATATTTTATGTTATGATATTTTTAGAAGTAATTTAGGACTGCATATAGATTTATAGTCCTAAATCTACCTTCCTTTTCGATAAAATATGGGCAAAAGAGCCTCAGCTATCCAGAAATATTCCTGCAGGGAATTCATGGGGCACCTGAGTCATTGGAATGGGAACTGAGGGTTTGCCTAGAGCAAAGGCTTGGGTTCTTCTAAGGAACAAAGACTTTATAAAAATATCCTGCTTCCCGTCCCTAGGAGAGGATCAGGGTGGGTGGAAGGGTCAAGAGAGAGAAAGATCATCAAAGGAGAAAGTCAACTGAAAATTGGAAGAGGAATGGACCCATCCCATTGTTTCCACTGAGCCCATGTCATGAGAACAGACCCCTGGGGTCCCATTTCCTGTCTCTCCAAAACTCTTTCTCGTGAGAATCCAGTCTGGAGCAGTGGGCCCGTCAATTTGTGGCAGTTATGAGTGCCAGGCCACCAGTTGAGAATAAGGTGAAAGGGAAGAAAGAGTCACTGGCAATCAACTTATTGAACTAAAAAGACCAAACATCAGCCTTTGATTAAATTTTCAAGTCAGCTAAGTATTCATTTCCTAAAACATCTGATTGAGACCAGAGAAAGAGTGCAAATGTGACTGCCAGTCTGGTTTGCTAGCACTGCATTTAGAAGATAAATCAATTAGTATAACTAATCCCAGCTGGTAGCCATAAAAAGCAACCAGACAAACAAATATATGCTAACCGTGAGCCTCAGAAAACAGAAATCTAGAACACCATTGGGGAAACCACCTTTTCTAGGAACTTTTGAAGAGAAAACAATTGGTTCTCCTCCACCAGAAATAGTCTCATCTCATTTCCACAGAGAAGCTGCAGTTGTACAGTGTGACCTCACATGACCTATCATTCTTTCTCCCTTTTTAGGATCCACCTCCTTTTTCCACGAGGACTCTAGAAAATAGGACACAACTGGGTCCCTTGTCTCAGGCCCAAAGACCTGTTAAAAGGTCAATGGAGTCATACTTCACAGCTAGCAAGGGACTAGTCTTCCCACTGAAAATTGATTTCCTCTCAAATTTAGATATTTGGTACATAATAGATGATAGATGGATAGACAGACAGACAGACATAATATAAAAGAACAGAAGAGAAGCCTTAAAGTAGTCTATTCTGTTTCTTGGAGTTTTCGTTTGTCGCTTTGTCTTTTTGTTTTTAGATGGTATGTAAACTGTGACTGAGAGAACATCTTGTCACACAACCTAAATTTGTCTTCTAGCTTGGTTGTTATAAGATATCTTATCATGACACAGAAAGGCAACTTGAACAGTCTTTTCCCCAATTTGATCAAAGTTTCCAAGAGGGCATCAGGTCATTTTTCTTCTTCGAGGGCCAGAGGGAATGTGGGACCTCCGTGGAAGAATCGCTGGGTGTAATGGGAAGCCGTCTGCCGATCCCACGCTGGCTAAGGTCGGACTTACACCCACGCACTAATCAACCTTCTAAAAATAACAGCGGCCATCCTTCCTTCCAGCTGCAGGCTTGGGACAAGGACTTTCTTAAAACACAACAAAAACACTTCTTCCTGTTTCATGTACCAGACACAGATGGCCCAAGACCCCCCACATAGATGCTCTCAATTTCACATCCAGTGTGACCAGGATGACTTGAAAGAAAACAAGCTACTCTTCACTGTTCTAAGAAAATCAGGAAGTTGGGCAGCCATAGGTGGGCCCCCACCCCACCTCCTGGGGAGGGACTCCTGAGCCTTTAAGCTTGCAGAAAGTAGGTCGCTGCTTATGTCTATTTTTCTGCCCTCTCCGCAAAGCAGGAGCAAGTGAGGGACCTCCCCAGGCGCATAGCTCCTTCTTGGGTATTGAGTTGTGCCATTTTGTATGGCTACGTGGGAAGGCACTGGTTTTCTGTAGGGCAGAACAGCTCTCTATGCCAAAGCAGCCTGGGTCTGATGCTTACCTCCACAAACAAAAGTTCAACCAGAAAGACCCACGCTTTCCATCATTATTTATAATAGCCACCACACAAACCAGGAAGATGAGCTCTGGTGAATAGACACAATTTCCTAGGCATCAGACTTCAGGTGACCTCCCCTTACCCCTGTAGCATTTCTCTCAGGGGTCACTTCAGCCCGCAGCCTTAGGCAAAATCACTGAGAATCAGGAAATAGCCACCTGTTTCCACAAAAGCTCCAGTTCTCCATGCCATTCCATGCAGGCCCCTCTTGAGGATTATATTAAAAATGAAATTAAATTTTATTACAACAGGTACTATATTGCCTATTTTCACAGACTTTTATATACCCTTATACCACATAGTTGCATAATTGAGGCTTGATTACATGTGGTATTTTTGTTCTTTGTATAATGATTTGGGAATCCTGCCATTGGTCTATACTATAACCTCCATTATAAAAAATTTTTTCTATTAATAAATTAGATTAGACTTACATCATTTCAACTTACAGTGCCTTTCCCAGAAACATAACCAGTCATAAGTTCCAGGAACACAGTTTTGACTTGAAGAAAAAGGGGATTCAAGGTCAAAGACCTGGAATCAGGTCTTTTTCGTGCTTGTTGGAGTTTCTTAGGGACATCGCTAAGTTTCCTCCTTTGTAAATTGTAGCTACTACTAATAATGACATCACTTGCTTGTTTTAATGATCAATGCTGAAAATTGAAATAAAAGCACTTTATAAATGTTTGACAACTGTCAACTACAAAGAGAATACCTTAGTTTGATGCAATTGGTCATGATTGAACCCAAAATGCTTGTCAAACTTCCCCTTAACATTGTGTGTTCCCCCCTTCTAAAGGAAAAAAAGTTCTTTCATTGAAGTAGGTAAAAATAAAGGGGTAGGACAGACTATCATGTGAGCATTTACTTTTTCCCCTCTTCAATTTCAGAAACCAAGCCCATTCAAAGAATGTACTCTGATGGTCACAGTTCTAGAAATTCCAGCGCTGGTGTGCTTGGCCTATAGCTTGTTCCTAGCCACACTTAACCAAAGTCCACTCCTTTGGTTTGTAGGAGAAAAGAAATATCTTACTGCAGCCAGAGGGTTCCAGGTGCATCTGGATTCCCTGCTCCAGCCCTGACCCCTTCTCCAGCTATGCCAGGGGGATTCTTGGTAGCCCAGAACTGATCATGCATTCATGGTTTTCTTTCCCTCCAAAGTTTGCTTTACCTTACTTCATTGGTCAATTCAGGAAAGGAAAGTTGGCTTGCTGGGTGCTTCTCACAAAAACCCAAGAAAGCTTTCCTCACTATTCAAAGAACACTAACTCCACTCTCACTAGGTCTGTGGGGCTAGAATCAGAATCAGAAACAAAATCAAATAACATAGAGAAAAGATAATTTTACCAAAGAGTGTATACAAAAGTCACTATTTTCCTGCACAATAATTTGACAGAAATATTCAAATATGTTGTTTATATATTGCCACAAAGGATTTTATAAAAGATCCCTTCAAGAAAAGTGGGTATAATATATAGTAGAAAGGGTGCTATTATTTGTGTCCATGATATAATATATATTCTGTTTTCAAATTACCATAACGCCTTACTGATAGGCTAAAAACTTTAAAAGTACTTTCATATGTAGCATCACATTTTTAAAATCTTACTATTATCTCTTGAGAGGTAATTGATATTCAAACTTATTTGTTTTTTATCAAGAAGCTGTGTCCTGAACAACAACAAAAAAAATAGATAAATTGGATTTCATCAAAATTTAAACATTTTATGCCTCAAAGGAAACCAACAAGAAAGTGAAAAGACAAACTATAGAGTGGGAGACAGTTGTTGAAAATTTTATATCTGATAGGGGACTGGTATCTAGAATACATAAAGAACAACTCAATCATAAAAGAAAAATAACTCAGTTAAAAGGGACCAAGGGTCTGAACAGATATTTCTCCAAAGAAGAAATACAAATGACCAATGAGCACGCGAACAGATGCTAACATCATTAGTCATTATAGAAATGCAAATCACAATGAGATACCACTTCACACCCACTAGGATTGCTATAATAAAAAAGGTAGACAATAGCAAGTTTTGGAGAGGATGTGAAGAAATAGGAACCCTAAGGCACTGCTGGTGGGGCTGTAAAACAATGTATCTGCTTTGGTAAACAGTCTGTCAATTCTTCAAAAGTTTAAACATAGAGTTCAAATTTGACCCAGCAATTCAACTCCTAGGTATTTTCAACTCCTATATATAAACCTGAGAGAAATGAGAGCATATGTCCACAAAAAATACTTGTATATGAATGCTCATAGCAGTGTTATTCATGATAGCCAAAAAGGAGATTAAAAAAAACACAAACAAATGTCCATCAACTGATGAATGTATAAACAAATGTGGCATATCCATACAGTAGAATATTATTCAGATATTAAAAGAATGAAGTACTAATGCATTCTAGGACATGGATAAACCTTGAAAACAATGCTAAGTGAAAGAAGCAGACATAAGATTCACATATTGTATGATTCCGTTTGCATGAAATGTCTGGAATAGGGAAATCTATAGAGACAGAAAGATTAGTGCTTGCCTAGGGCTGGGGTGACTGGGTGAAAAAAGGAATGACTACTCATAGGCACAGGGTTTTTTCGAGAAGTGCCTATGAATAGTCATTCTAAAATTGGTTGTGTTGATGGCTGCCCAACTTTGTGAATATACAAAAAAATTAAATTATACATTTTAAAAAGCTGGATTATATGGTATGTAAAGTATTTCTCAATAATAGAGTAATTAAAACTGAAAAAGCTATATTCTACCACACCTAATATAATGTTGATTTTTCATTTAATGTGTCACTGTATCTATTCCCACAAATCTTTAAAAAATTAGTGACAGTCTGTATACTTTAGTTCGGCTTACTATAACTATCGATGCCTTTATAAATTCAAATTGGAAGTATGACACACCTTAAAGAAATCTATGACGGGAACCACACACAGAAAGCAGTTAGGATATCAAGTACAAGCCAGGATCCACCCACTCCTTGTAGGGATGGAAGTAGATCCATCTCTAGAAATACAGAGGGAAATAGAGAACCACACTCTTCAGCATCTCTTGGACATGTACTCTGGGTGGACTCTTCTGCAGGCACAGTTATAAATTTAAAAAGGTGAACGTCAATGAAAATTGAGCAATCCTGTCTGTTGTGTTTCCTGGCACAGTAGATGCTCAAGAAATATTTTTTCAATGAATGAACTAGAAGCTTTTTTCTTTCCTCTACCCCTTATATAACCTTTACATTTATCCTGAACTAAATGACCTAACAATCCGGAAGACAGGCTTAGCGCATGTTCAAAGAGGAGACCTGCTTAGCTGCATGGTGGTATTTTCTATCTTACTCCTATCCACAATAGGTATTTTAATTCAAAGCAAGATATGAGTTTGTCACTAAATACACAGTGGGTGTTAATTCACAAAACAAGTGTGTAAGAAAGATCACTTTGTTTCGCTGAAAGTGAGCTGGTATCAATTAGAAACCTCCATTCTAGAGTGGTGGGAACAATCTAAAGGATAATTCCACAGGAGGGGCTCTAGATCACTTAGGGGTTGGGTGAGTGGTACCATCATCTGACACCTGGAGTCACAGTCCATCCAGGTAGGACGCACTGGGACCCTCTACTTACCTTTAGGTCACAGGTTCCTCCTCTCTAGGTCCTGATTGGAAAACCCCTTATGTCTGTACTCTCTGGGCCATATCCATGCTGCCCCCCCAGGGACCCAGGACATATTCCACTGCCCAGGGCAGGTATCTCTCCTGGCCATCTTCTCAGCACTCTGAGGTTCTATTTCTTTAGCAGGCCCTTTCTTTGTCAACCCCTTCTCCCCTACCCTCAACCAGGGAGTGAGAAGCAGATCCCATCACTGAGAAGTGTCTGACAGCATCTGAGCCCATGTCCCCTCTGAGTTTCCATCTCATCAAGCTCCAGGAACCTAGTATGGTGCCTACCCTTACTGTTATACCAGATGCAATGGTTTTGAAATTCAAAAGCTTAGAATTCAACTTTTTTGTTTTCTGTGTTTTGGTTTGTCTTCCTTTCTCCAAACAAATAAGTCTAGTGGATCAAGGGCTTAACTGGAAACACCCAGAAAAACACTCCCAGGACTAAAGTCCTGATACTTCCACCAAAGAATTTCTTCAAAAGTAAATATCAGTGGAAGCTTTGAGGTCAGATCAGTGAGGGATGAGGGGAAGAGGGCTTAAACAATGAAAGGCTCAAAGAAAAAATCAGAAGGGAAATTAGGAAATATCTTGAAATAAAGAATGAGAATGAAAACACAACATACCAAAACTTATGGAATGCAGCAAAGGCAGTGCTCAGAGGGAAATTTATAGCTCTAAATGTGTACATTAAAAAAAGAAAAAAGTCTCAAATCAGAGACTGGGGATCTAGAAAAAAGCGAGAAAATTATACTCAAAGTGCTCAGAAGAAATGAAATAAAAAAGCAAAGATAAATGAAATATAAGATAAAATACAATGAAGAGAATCAACAAAACCAAAAGATGTTTCTTTTATAAGACCTATAGAATTGACAAATCCTTAGCTAGACTGATTAAGAAAAAAAAAGACAGGACACAAATAACCAAAATCAGAAAATAAAATGGAGACATTACTACTGACCCTTCTCCTTACATGCTAAAGGATTATAAGAGGATACTCTGAAAACTGTATGCCAACAAATTAGATAACTAGATGACATGGATAAATTTCTAAAAATACACAAATTATCAATGCTGACTCAGGAAATAGAAGATCTCAACAGACCAATAACAAGTAAAGAGACTGAATCAGTAATCAAAAACCTCCCAAAAAGAAAAGTCCAGGACCAGATTGATCCACTGGCAAGTTTTACTAAACATTCCAAGAATTAGCACCAATCCTGCTCAATGTCTCCAAAAAATTGAATAGGAAGGAATACTTGCTAGCTCATTCTATGAGGCCAACATCACCCTAATACCAAAGCCAAATAAATATACCACAAGGAAAGAAAATTTCTGACCAATATGACTTATGGGCATATATGCAAAAATCTTCAATATAATTCAAGCAAACTGAGTCCAACAGCACATTAAAAAAATCATATACATAATGAAGTGGGATTTATTCCAGGTATGCAATGATGGTTCAACATCAGACAATCAATTGATCACATTAACAATGAAAGAAAATAACATATGATTATCTTTATTGAATCAAAAAAGGCATTTGACAAAATCCAGTGCCCCTTCTTGATAAAAACACTTAGAAAAGCAGGAATAGAGGGTAAATTCCTCAATATGATAAAGGACATAAAACATACTCAAAGGTGAAAGGCTGAAAGCTTTCCCTCAAGATCAAGGACAAGTCAAGGACATCCACTGTCACCACTTTCATTCAACATATACTAGATATTCTAACAAGACCAATTAGGCAAGGAAAAAGAAACAAAATGCATTCAAATTGGAAAGGAAGAAGGAAATCTTTCCCTATTAGCAGATGACATGATCCTATATACAGGAAATCCTGAAAAACCCACAACAAAGCTACTAGAACCAATAAACAAATTCAGCAATGTGGTTTTGGTACAAGACCAAAATGCAAAAATCAGTACTGTTTTTAAACACAAGTAATGAATAATCTGAAGAGGAAACCAAGAAAAAAAATCCCATTTATAAAAGCAACTGAAAAAATAGTATACCTAGGAATAAATCTAAACAAGGAAGTAAAGGATTTGTAAACAATAAAATACAAAACACTACTGAAAGAAATTCAAGATGTCCTAAAAAAAAATGGAAGGACATTCCATGTCCATGGACTGGAAGACAATATTTTAAGGAGTCAGTTCTACTCTAAGTGATTTACAGATTCAATGCAATTCTGATCTAAATTCCCAAAGCCATTTTTGCAGAAATGGAAAAGCCAAATATCAAATTCATAATAGAATAGTAATGGACCCCAAATAGCCAAGCCCATCTTGAAAAAGAAGAACAAAGTTGGAGAACTCACACTTCCTAATTTTTTAATTTATTAAAACTTCACAAGAATCAATACAGCATGGTCCTGTCACAAGGACATACAGACCAATGGAATTCAAATTGAGAGCTCAGAAATAAACCCTCACATTTATGCCCAACTGATTTTTGACAAGCATGCCAAGTCCATTCAATTGGGAAAGAAAACTAGATGTCCAAATGCAAAGGAATGAAGGTGGATCCCTACCTCACACCATAAACAAACAAACCAAAAAATCTCAAAATGGATCAAAGACCTAAATATAAGAATCAAATCTATAAAACTCCTAGAAGAAAACATAAAGAAGTACCTTCAGGAACTTGGTTATGCAATGGTTTCTTTGGCTTTACATACAAAGCATCAGCAACAAAAGAAAAAATAGATAAATGAGTCCTCATTGAAATTAGAAACATTGTGCCTCAAAGGACTTTATCATTAAGGTAAAAGAGATAACTTACAAAATGGGAGAAAATCATATGTAAATCCCAAATCTGATAAGGATATAATATCCAGAATATATAATTAATTCCTAAATTTAATGATAAAAAGGCAAATAATCCAGTTTTAAAATTGGCAAAAGACTTGAATATACATTTTTCAAAAAAAAGATATACAAATGAGCAATAAGCTTATGAAAAGATGTGCAATACCTTTAGCCGCTAGGTAAGTGCAAATCAAAACTGCAATGTAGCAGTCTGGAGTTTCCTTAGAAAGTTAGGTATAGAATTACCAAATGATTCAACATTCCCACTTTCAAGTACATACAGAAAATCATTGAAAACAGGAATTCAAACAAATATTCAAAGAGGCATTATTCACAATTGCCAAAATGTAGTATGTACAGGCAATGAAATATTATTCAGCATAAAAAGGAATGAAGATAATAAAGGCAAACAATATGGGTGAAACTTGAAGATCTCATGTTGAGTGAGATAAGCCAGACACAAAAGGACAAATATTGCATAATCTCAATTATATGAAATAATTAGAATGTTCAAACTCATAGAGTGAGAAAATATAATACAGGTTACCAGGGACGGTGCTGACGGTAGGGAATAGGGAGTTAATGCTTCATTGGTTAAGTTTCTGTTTGGGGTGATGGAAAACTTTTGGTGATGGGTGGTGGTGATGGTAACCCCCCTTGTGAATGCAATTAACACCCCTGAATTACATGTTTGATTGCGGTTAAAAGGAACAATTTTAGGCTTCTCCTCCTTTGGAGAATGCCCGCACTCATCTTTCTTCAAGTATGTACTTTCACTATTAAAATTTTGAGCTGCACATACTGAAAAAAAGGGGGGGTGGATTTTAGATTGTTTATAGGTTACTAGAATAATTTTTTTAAAAAACCCTAGGACTGCACATCACAAATAGTGAAGACACTAAATTATCGACTATAGTTAATAGTACAATTATAATTTTTTTCATCAATTGTCACAAAGGTACTACACTAATACACAGTGTTAATAATAAGGAAAACAGTGTAGGCTAAGGTATATGAGAACTCTGTAATTTCTATATGACTTTTTGGCAAACCCTCAACTTCTCAAAATAAAAAAAAGTATTATTTGGTTTAAAAAAATCTATACTCACATTGAAATTCATAAAACATGCAATAACCTACATCACATATCAGCCCTGAATTTATGAATTCACTGCTAGCTGCAACAACCATACAAATTATTAATAACTTCTTGTCTACCCATCAAAGGTGAAAGAGCAAGATGGCTGAATGTTTAAAAAGCTGGTCTTAGCATTGGCCCATGCCATGGTTAGCACAAATAAATATTTATTATTAAAAATAGCTGGCATTAACTTTTACCAAATATAAATTTGTCTACTGCAAACAGATTAATTTTCTAAAAGTTAATCATACAATTTTATATTATAATTAATCACAAAAACTCTTCCTCAGAGAACGTTAGTGACACTAAGAAGAGATCAGTTTCCAAATCAATAAAATGGGGGTGAAAAGAGAGCACAGACATCGCTAAAGAAGCATTTTATTCTAAAGATCTGGGATTTATAATTGTTATTGGCATGTCAGCTTATTTGTCTTGTTAAAAAACATATACTCTTTTGGGGGAGTACAAGAACAGTTCAGTGACAGAATTCTCGCCTGCCATGCAGTAAACCCAGGTTCGATTCCCAGCCCCAAAACACAAACAAAAAAATTCAACAAATGGTGCTGCAAGAATAGGACATGCCCATGAAGCATACAAAAACATGTATATGTATAACTACAGTCTTTTGGAAAATTTATTACAAATTGGCTTATTTACCTATTATTGAAATAAGAAGCCTCAAAAGAATTTAAAATCTGAGTTTAGACTTTCATCTTGTCATACATCCTTCTTTCCCCCTCCCTCCTTCTTACCTAACACACCTCTTTCACACAACTTACTTTTATTTCAGGTACCAGAGGAGAAAGCACTCACACACACACAGAGAGAAACCTGCCTTTTATTTCTGTTTGTGGTGCTCGGAGTGGAGGACTGAGGATCTACCATAATCATTCTTTTCAATGGTGATGATACTTTGGAAAAAATATAGTAATAATTTGGGGAAGTAGCCAGCCAGGTACTCACAGAATTGAATGGAAAGCCCTTTGGCCTGATTCACAGGGCTGGGGTGTGTATTTGGAGGATTAGGCAGGCAAACTGAGATTAGCTTGGGTTTGCATTGTCAACAGAGCCAACCAAGCAAGACAAGTTCTGCTTTTTGCTGCAAAAAGAATAGAAGATGGAAGACTATTTTTTTAAAATAGCTCACACCTTTCTTTACCTTTTCATTTCACTTGATTACACAGGTTTTATTGTGTTCTTTTTTTAATGGTAAATTTATGCAATGGTGGGTTTGGTCTGCCTCGTTTCAGCCCTCAGAGTTTATTCTGACCAGCCGAAACCCTTGTCTTAAATAGCCTACTATATTACTGTTTATCATTCCAAATACCAGTATTGGGACAGAAGCCGATAGCCTGGTCCATTCAAAATTATCACCACTTTTCTTTCAGCAATGATGTGAGCTTGTGAAGGAGCTGCTATCTACTGTCTTTATTTAAATAAGATAAACGAATTATAAAATGGGGTGCTTTGTACTTTGAGTCAACAGGAGCAATCCCACTGGAGATAAGCCCCTGGAAACTGTCAATTAAACATAACAACACTGTCTCAAACAGAAAGCTGCACTGATCATGGGACTGGCTGCCACGTGAGAGAGCAGGTGGAGGAGGTGGTGGGTTTGAAAAGGTAACCACAGTTCCTGGTGGGCACTCTAGCTTCCCGACCCTAAGGAGTTTGGGGAGAGTGTAGAGTCACCATGCAGAGAGGGCTGTCCTTGAGCTTGCCAAGGCTGTAGCAGTTTCCCTACCCTGGGGCATGAGCAGCCATCCTGGCTCAACCCCCACAGAAGTCTCCTTATCTCTGTTTGTCTAAGGTGTCTCTCGCCTGCAATACCCATTCATCCCACATTCACCTAAGAGCTCCTGGCACCCTTCAGGCCCGTTAGAGCCTCTCAGCTCCTCCAGGAAGCCCCTCTTGATTTGAAGGCCTTTGGTTCAGACACCTTGGCTTACGTTTATGTGGCCCTTACTATACTGAACTGGGATGGCTTACACATGATCCATGGTCATGGATTCCAGGCTCCACTGTGAGCCCACTGAGGACATGACTGACCAGAACTTTTCTTGGCTATTTCTGTCTCCAGCACCTTATAGAGTGCCAGGTATACAAACAGGCGCAACAAATGTTGAGTGAACAAAGGCTCACATTTCTACTCATGTAACTGCCTGCAAAGTGATCTTCACAACCCAAGCACCCAGGCACCCAAGCCAGCTGCTAACACTCTTTCTATACCATGTGGCTTTGAACCACTTTGCCAGGACCACTTTGCAGGGATGGAAATGCTAGGAGTGAAATCTTAGAGCAAATATAGAACATGCTCTATTGACATCTGCCTTCTACACACTTTCCCCAAAACAGCAAAAAATGGAGAACAAATAAAAGATGTCACTCATGACGCTCTCCCACCATGAAATGCTGCAAATACACAAGCTGCTTCTTTGCTCTTTTCCCATTAGATGTGCCTTCCTTTAAAGTGCAATAAATAAATATTTCTAGGCTCCAGAATGACTTTGAAAATAAAAGTTAGGTTGTGCTACCCAGGGTATAAACTGTTATTGAATGTGTGGACAGCCTTCATATGTTCTTGGCAAGAATGTGTCTTGAAGATTTGTATTTAAGAACTAAAAAAAAGTTTAGGAAAATATAAGTACCTAAATAAACAATATTTTAGTTACCAATGCTTACTCAATGCAAGGTTCCAGATCCTTCTAAGATTCTGAAAGATTCTTAACCCCACTGCCACGTCCCTTCCATTAGCATTTTGTTGAACTTGTGTGCAGTGAATGCCTTTATGGACATGCTTTCTGTTTCAAAAATTAAAAAAATTGATCCTAAAGGTGCAGAAGAGAGGGAGGGTAAAGGAAAGATGGGGCTGGAGAGAATACCCAATTCTGTTCATAAAGGTTCTCTGCATTTGACCGTGGAATAATGTTCAATACTCCACCCAAAATAAATGGAATTTGGAGCTTTTATTTTTGAAATAATTCCTCAATTTAATTTGCTCTTGATGCCTTACTACACTTTGTTCTAGTGGTTAGAAATATTTGTGTATATCCAAAATGTATACAGATAGGATCTTTTAAGATTAGCAAGATGAAATGTCAATTTTGTACTATTTTTAAAAAATCAATTTTTGTTCAACATTTTAATCTTTAAAATTTTTAATGGGATGTGCTTCCAAAATAATAACAGATAAATTATCACAGCTTATGAACATGATGTCAGGGAACCGTATTAAAATTGAAAAAAAAATGTCTAGGTATAGATGATTATTCCTCGTCTCTTTAGACATGACTCCATGAACAGTCCAAGGTGAAAAGAGATGAGGAGTTACTCAACCTTTTCCCACAAACTCTCATTTAAACAAAGTACCCCAAAAGGCACTTTTGTAGAGCATTTTACAGTCTTCAGTATGACTTCACAACTATTGTGTGAGGCCCCATTTTAATATATCCCAAGAAAATATCTAAATTAGTTTGTGGTACTAATATATTCCAGTTGGTGTCAATAGCACGTTGAATAAGTAGACGATCACCTGAAGCAAAAACTTGCTGTTAGTAGAAGAGTTCAAGACCAGGTTATCGACTGTGATGGGATTTGCTCTGTAGCCAAACAGACTTCAGTTAGTCATGTGCTGTTACCAACTGTCTCATGTAGGAAGAAAATGCCATGTTAGTCTCACTACTTTAACCATTTTTAGTAAAGTTACTACTTTCCAACAGCACATTTGGTTGTCAGAAGCTTTGCTCCCAGATGTAGAAATAAAGTAATGCAGAAAGGATTATGGATCTTCTTTCTGCCATCCTCAGAGACTCCTTCCATCTTTCGTTTCTGGTCTCGGGGTGGCCATGCGGTGGAATCCAGCCCTCTTGGTTCTCTATCACGTCGTGTACAGTGGGGACTGCATGGTGCTGCTTCCCTCTGACCCTCAGAGAATGAGGCTTACCCCCAGCCCGTCAGGAAGGAGCAGCTACTTGAGCCCTCCTTGCACTTATCAATGGAAAGGGACTCCAAAAACTGAACAATTATGGGGAAGACAAGAATAGTGGAAGATAAACAAGAGTGTGGAGAGAGTCTGTGTGGGAGAGAGATTGAGACCCGTCCTAGCTTCAGGAATGGGACCACCTTCACACCAGAGCAACAAAAGAGATACAGCAAAAGCTCCGAATGCGAGGAGGCAGAACACAGGTACCCGTGGGGGCAGTGGAAAGGAGCAAAAGACAGGTATACAGGTCCAGGGAGCCTGCCAGCAGGAAGTGAGTATCAGGGTTCTGCTGGTGGGGCTCTTTGGGTTACTTTTGCTGTTTGAGATCCCAAAGGCCAGGCTAGAGTGTGCTTGGCTGTAGGCAACAGAAGAGCCTTCATCACATTGCTGGGACTTCCTTTTGGTCCTGTTGC